>PITA01035099.1:0-10862 GCA_004023965.1 Spilogale gracilis
AAAAAAAAAAACAAACTTTAGTAACAATAAAAAAAAAAAAAAGAGAGAGAAAGAAATGAACAAATATGTCCACTCTTCCTGTGGGAATTCCAGGCCTAAAAAGTAATGTAAAGAGACAGTTTGCTTTCCTTTTCTTCTTCAAAATCACCATAAAGTGATAACGACCTCAGGAGTCTGTGTGTGGCCTAGTTGATGTGGTTTGGGCTTAAGGAAAAGCTAAAGGCTAAATGTATTTTAAGTGGGCTAAAACCAAGATAAATACATCCCTGAGGTCATTGTTTCCATTAGTTGACAGAGTGTATACAATATTAAAAGCACTATAAAAACAATATACACTTTTCTAATGTTTTACTTTGGAAGACCAGTTATCCACACTGAGTTTCTGACACTGAGCCAAAGTAAAACTAACTTTTATTCCTTAGGGGAAGCAATGTTTAAACAAACAAGCAACAAACAAGCAAGTACAAACTGTAGTGTAGAGAGTGGCTTTAGTTCCATATATGCCCTAAACACGGAGCTACATAAAACAAGCCATAGAGACTAATTATGGCGCATGCTACACATGCATAGAAGTATTTAGCAATTTTTAGTAAATTGCATAGTTGCTGATCTTTATAAAATATATCTATTTCCAAAATCAACTGAGAAAGTAAGCCCAATGCTCAGTATGGAAAAAACAAAAACAAAAACAGAAAATTTTACTGCCATTAAGGTAAGTTTTATTTTATCCATATCTCAAATTAGTATGGGTTAAATATAATTTTACATTATGATTTTGGTGTGGTCCTCTAAACAATCAACAGACAATTGGTCAGTCATGTGTAAATACAGTAATAGAAGCAGATTCCACAAATCTAAAAGCTATAATCCCATATTATACATGTAAGGTTTATTTAATATCTCAGTCAACAATAAAGATAGTTCAAACAGAACTACTTATGGCTCTATGTGGATTTCTCATACTAAACACTATCCTTTCATAGAGCTCTATACTACACATAGAGTTCTAAAGATTTAAATAATTTATATGACTCCAAAATATGACTTAATAATCTTTTCAATCGTTCCTTTCTCCTTGAGCAATGAAGTCTGTTTCAACTTGTGTGCTAGGTATTACCTGTTTGCATTTCCTAACAAATTTCAGAGGGGTTACTGATTTTGATAAAAATTTATTTTATTTTTATACTTTGGCTACTTATATTTGTGACTGAGCAAGCCACTTTGTAGAAAATGAAGGAAACCTTTTCGTCAAAGTGTCTATGTATACACCAATGGCTAAAACAATAAAGACTGAAATGCTAAATATTGAAGAGGAACTAGAACAACCAGCACTCCCATGCATTGCTGGTGGGCGTGTAAAATGGTACAACCACTATGAAAAACTACTTGGCAGTTTTCACATGTATAAGGCAAATATACATCTGTAGTGTTACCTACAATTCCATTCCTGTGTTTATTCCTAGAAGACATGAATGGTTATACCTACAAAAAGACAGGCACAAGAGTTCTTAGCAACACTCTTCTAAATATCCTAAAACTAGAAACAACTCCAATATCTATCAACAGTAGAATGGATAAATAAATTATAACATATTCATACAGTGAAATATGATACAGCAACAAAGATAAACTAATGCTTTATGCACCAATATGGATGAAACTCATAAATATGTTCTGTAAAATACTCTAGATACAAAAGAAATACTGTATATGAATTCTTGGAACAGAAAAAACAAACCAGTTGTGATGGGTGTCCTCTGGGGAAATAGGGCACAGACTGGGAAGAGATATGAGGTAATATTATGCAGTGATGGAAATGTGTGTCTTAATTTGAGTGGCAGTTACACCAGTATATATAAAAAAAATCACTGAGCTTTAGTAAAATTTTTCTATATTTATATGTTATGCTTTACTATTAAGACAAAGGATATTCATTTATATGTAAAATTTGTAGAGATGTGATATCATTGAAGATTACTGTTTAAACACAGACACTGGGTGTGCTGTGTTACTAAATCAAGAGGAAATAGTGCTATTGAGAAATGATGATGCCTTATATGTATAAGGGCATATAAAGGGCAGTCTGAATCTTAGGACATCTGGGGTCTTCTTAGTGCTGCTTTGGGATGTGAGCTCACATCTACAAGGACACTGGTTTACATACCTCTGTTACCAGGGTCTCTTGATAGGAAGTTTGAAATGGGCTTCTCCACAACATATCAAGGAAATAAATGGAAAATTTCTTTTTAAAGGGCAGGAACATCAACCCTCCAGAAAAGAAGATGAAAGAAGTGTATGTGACTGGGTTAGAATTCTAGAACTAAGAGAAGGACCAAGACAGATAACTGAGAAAGATCAAGTTCAGGTCTCATAACCATTTGAGAAGGGTCAAAATTTTACTGACACTATAATTCAGTCATATGCAGGAAACATAGCTCCCTCATTTTGTTTTAAACTAGCATGGTCTTATGGCTCCTTAACTGATGGAGAGTGAGGAAAAAACCCACTTCTGGCTGTGGGTTTTTTAACTAATTTGATCCAATAATAATAAACTGTTCCTTTAAGTGGGCTTAATATTTTTAGATAATTACAAAGTTCCTCTATTTATACCCATTCTTTTTTCCTTTATACATGGTGGCATTTGGATATGTAGAAAAAGAAAGAGCTAACATGATCTCTTGATGCCTAAGCAAGAGTCTTTAGATCTGAGAGCTTCCCTTCCTGGCCCCACCTGCAGATGGCTGGGATGGCATAAAGCAGATTCTGGGTCCTATTGATCAAGTCCTGAGGGTAAGTTTCGCTGACAGCTGTGGCCAATGGCTTCATCAGAATTGAGTGGCCCTACCATATTACCTGTTAAGCCTCTGGCAAGTTCTCCATTCCAGTTTGCTGGTCAAGCCACAGCCCCATAACAGGCCCCATGAATCTCAACTTAAATGTCCATGTTATCAGAGAACCCAAGGAAGCTCAGATGGACAGACCTGGCATGTTTCATGATGCTACAACATTATCACATTCCTTCTCCTCCTCCTCACAGCTGCTAGTAGCTACCCACTGAAGTCCTATTATGCCCTGGTTGCCTTTGATGGAAAAACTGAAGCTCCATGAGGTTATGTAACTTGCCAAAGTCATGCAGCTTAAGAGTGGTAGAGCCAGGATTTTCACTTATGACCATCTGACTCTGAAACCTCTGTGAAATCCAATGGCTATTTCACCAATTATGAAGCTATCATGCTATTCCACCATCTTAACTATGCTGCTCACCCTGTGTTGTATAGTGATCTCCTAAAAAGTTCCAAACATTGAATGAGTCAAATGGCTTCTGTCTTTGAAATATCCCCCCTCATCTGGTACATCTCTCTCTCTCTCTCTCTCTCTCTCTCTCTCTCTCTTTCTCAAGATCTCTCATGGTCTACTTAAATTTACCTTTACTTTCCACTTCTGTCTTTTTGTTCTTGTGATCCCTTAAAACCAGAGGCAGTTGCTTTTTCTTTTTAACTTCCTATATCATATGGTATTTCTGTCCGAAAACAGCAATGTTTGTGTTTCAACATTAAAGGGGAAGGGGTAATCTTCCTTACATTCTGATAAAAATGCTAGAATTTGGCCCACTTGACCTAGATTTTTAAACATTTACTCAAAGTCAAAGAAAATCCTTTCTTTCTCTTTCCCCCAACAGAGCCCATTTCAAGTGCATTATCTTAATGCAAAATCCTATTCTGAATTTCAGAAACTGAATTTTAGCTCTTTCTTCTTTTGTTCTCATAACTTATCCCCTATTTGCTCCACCCATCCTGCACCCACTCCCAATCCAGGCAGACGAAGGATTGATTAGGAGAACAATCTTACATGTAGAACTCTCACTTGTTTTTATAAAATATCAATCCCACTAAACCTAGTACTTGTCTTAATAGGCTGTATATCAGGGTGGTTAAGAATATGGGCTTTGAGGGCACCTGCATGGTTCAGTAGGTTAAGCGTCTGACTCTTGGTCTTGGCTCAGGTCATGATCTCAAGGTTGTGAGATGGGGCCCTGAATTAGACTCCATGCCCAGTGGGGAGTCGCTTGAGATTCTCTCCTCTCCCTATGCCCATCCTCGACTATTCATGCTCACTCCCTCTCTCTCTCACTCCAAAATAAATAAATGAATCTTAAAAAAGGGGGGTTGGGGAGGAAAATATGTAGGCTTTGAAACCAGACAGGCCCAGGTTTCAGATTCTGATCTGTAACTTCATGGCTCTTTTCAAATTTTCTGAAGGATTTATTGCTGCTGACTAAAAGGAAACAGAACTGACAATAAGGAAAAGGGGGAAGCTGCAAAGCTACAATCAGCAGCAGCAACATCATCACGTTCCTTCTCCTCCTCCTCACAGCTGCTAGTAGCTACCCACTGAAGTCCTATTATGCCCTGGTTGCCTTTGATGGAAAAACTGAAGCTCCATGAGGTTACGTAACTTGCCAAAGTCATGCAGCTTAAGAGTGGTAGAGCCAGGATTTTCACTTATGACCATCTGACTCTGAAACCTCTGTGAAATCCAATAGCCATTTCACTGATTATGAAACTGGAGCTCTGAAGATTTAAATACCCTGCCTAGGGCCATACCACCGGTATACTTATGCTCAGACAGTGCTCCTTCCATTCAGCTCACTGCTTCTCCTAAGTGCGGGGCAAGCACCATTGGGTATGCAGTCCTACGCTGCCTCCTGAGCTCTACACAGAAGAACATCAGAGAATATAGAGCTGGTAGAAGTTTCGAGACTGAATAGGAATCTCTCATTTGGCACAAGTAAATTCTGAAATACAAGGAGATACATGAAAAGAGCCAGGTCTAAAACCCAGATCTCCTAATTCCATCATCTGCATTCTTTCTCCCTCCCTGCACCCACTAGATGTTTATTTTATCCCATTCCAGAACCTGACAGAAGAAAAATGTAAAGGGAAGAACAGGTGGTGGCAGTCAGAAGAAAGTGGGTGGACCAATCCTTGCAACTCTTAAGAAAAGAAAGGGGTGCTGGCCCCGGCCCAAGAACCATCCCTGGGGGCTTATGTCAGCAGGGATCCCCGCATCTCCACATGCAGAGCCGAAAGAAGTGCCTGGCAGATTCAATCATACAGTGACTCAAATGTCACAGCATGACTATAGAGAAAGAATAATAGTGGGAGCGTGCTGGCCAATTTTCAACAGAAGGGCTCAGGATAAGGAAGCTTAAGAAAATTGCCATAGAGAATGATAATGACAATAATAAAAACAAATAGCTACCACTTATTGAGTACTTATGTGTCTGGCACTGGGCTACACACTTTACATATCAACCTGATTGATGAAGGACAGTTATTATCCCCATTTTACGAAAAGCAAACTGAGGCGTGGTGAGGCTGAGGAAATTCCCGAGGACACACAGCTTGTAAGGGATGAGGTTTGGGTATGAATTCAGATCTGCCTGACTTTAAGTCTGTGTACCTTAGCACATAATCATAAAGCAGCCATTAGGTGTCCAGGGGGCACTAAGTGCTTGTACATCATCTGCCTTCCTCCTCACGAAAACCCTGTCAAGTGCAGAGTAATCTCTCCAGTTTATAGGAAAGGCAAAATTAGTTCGAAGACCCTAATTGTTCAAGGTCACATAGCAAGTTAGTGACAGACCCAGGATTCAAATTCTAATCCGTTTTATTATAAGTTTATGATGAGCATAGATAACAGCAGCAAAAGTAAACACACCTGGTTAAAAATAATTTTAGTGGGACTTGTCCATTTGACTTATTATTCATAACCAATCCCTACTAAGTCTGATGAGCTGCCTGCAACCCAGGCCCAAAGGGACAAGAAAAGCATGAATTTCATTTAACCATTTTCCCTGTGAATGTCAAACAACCTCTCTTGACAACCTTTACCATCCTAAGTGACAACAGCAGACAGTTGTGTAATCAGGAGTACTCCAAGAATAAAGGTATTCATTGTTGCCCCACAGGCTCTTCATCTAACTCAAAACTACTTCTGGTAAGCCAAAAAAAGAAAAAAAAGGTGGAACAAAATATAAATGATGCATCTAGCAAAAACTCAGGAAAGCTTCCGCTCCCTGGAAAATTATAGAAGTCATCCCAATAGAAATTCAGTTCTAAAATCTCACAGACTCCTACTCTATTGGTCTTTACATCTTTCATGTATGAACAATTTACCAAAGAGGAAATAAACATGGCTTTTAAATATCTGAACACATGTTCCTCCTCACTCATAGAGAAAGGTAAATTAAAAACACACAACAAAGTCAATTTCAACCATAGAATTATGGCAAAGTTTTAGGGGGATATTACTTTTATGTACCAATGGTGGGAGCATAAATTTGTATTTCTTAGGGAGGGTAATTTTGCAACACCAAATTAACAATCCATGTAACATCTAACTACACAATCCACTCCTAAGACTCTATCCTACAGATTTACTTATGCAAGTACAAAATGACCTATTTATAAAGCTATTTATTGCAGTATTGCTTTTAATAGCAAAAGATAGGAATCAACAGGGGCCATCAGTAGAAGACCATTCCTAAATCACGGTTCAGCCATGCAACAGAGCACCACACACCATAGGAGGAATGACAAGCTCTTTCCATAAGAGATAGAACAGATTCTGAGATCTATTGTAAAGAGAAATGTGCAAGGTGCAGGACAGTGACTATTGGATATTACTATGTGTCTAAAAAGTTAGAAAGAAAAATAAAAAATACGTATGTACTTATTTGTACAAAACAAATTTGTAAAGATACATAAGTAAGTAGCAACACTCACTGCCCTTCGGGAAGGGAAGTGGGTGTCTCAGGAACAGAGAGGAAAAGGAGACTCATTTAACTCCCCTTGTATCTTTTGAATTTTTTACCACGACTGTATCTCCTATTCAAAATCTTTTTCTAAAAATAAAATAAAAACAAATTATTTATTTCCCACAGTAAATGAGGGGCAGAAAAGACCAAGAGTAAAAAGAAATACATATTTTCTTCATATATCTCTAAACTGTTTGCTATAAACATGTATACTAACTTACTTTAACAACTTCAATAAAGATTAAAAAGATACTGGAAGGCCTGGGTGGCAATCATTAAGTGTCTGCCTTCGGCTCAGGTCATATATCCTGGAATCCCAGAATCAAACCCCACATCGGGTTCCCTGCTCGGCAGGAAGCCTGCTTCTCCCTCTTTCACTCCCTCCTGCTTGTGTTCCCTCTCTAGCTGTGTTTCTCTCTGTCAAATATATAAATAAAATCTTTAAAAAAAAGATTAAAAAATATATTTTCTTTCATCATTCTTAACAAAGCATTTTTTGACTATGAACAGAAAACAACCATTATGTTCCTAAGTGTTCCAAAAAGCTGTTGTGGCTCTATCGCCTTCTTCCATAACAGTTTCCCTTATTTTCCATTTAATAAAAAGTGTTTTTGTTTCTGTTTTTGTTTCTTTTTTCCTAGCGCAACATACAATCCAGTTCAACATCTCCTTAGAGAGACAGTGAGAGACAGTGATGCTTGAGTGCAAACTTGAGATGTTTCTAAAGGTTTCAATGCTCTTGATGGCAGTTTTTCCTTGCATAGCATAGCGTTCCAAAATTTGGTCATCCCTGGCCATGCTCTGATCAGGCTCCTCCTTAGAAAATACATCATCAAAAATTCTATATTTTGCTTTCGTTTGTGAACATGGCTCTAGAAAGCTTTCTAATTTTTTAAATGTTTTCAAATGTTAATTGAAGAGCAAAGCAGCTGTACCAAGTCATAAGCAGCATATCTCCAAGACACTCACTCTGTTCTTTATGAAGTGACATTTCCTATAATCCCAGGAAAATGTGAATAGATAGGAACTAAATGGCTACTCAATTAACAAGCAAATAACCCTTTTGTGATATGGGACTGTAATGTACATGAAACATAGGAAGTTTCCAATTAGAAACTCTCAGTGGCCAGTAACACCGCTAGGTTGATTCCATGGAACACCTATACAAAAGAGTCAAAGAAGCTTCAGCATCTGTTAATGTATGAATGCATAAAATAGAACCAAACCTCTACATGATTTGGCCCCATACGTGGACTATTTTTTAAATAAAATGCTAGGGGCTAGTGAGTGGACAAGCAGCCAATACAGACAGCCTATTAGAAAATACCTCTTGGAGGAGTCAAGATGGCGGAAGGCCAGGTGACCACATTTCGGGAAGTTCCTTGAAGAGAGCTGAATTCCAGCAAAAAAAAAACAATTACAGGACCACTGTGAACACCCATGAAATCAGCCTGAAATGTGATATTTCACACTTCTGGATCACCACGGGAGACAAGGACCATCAGCAAAAACGTAGAAATAAGTAAGAGGGACCGGAGGCTTGCCCCCAGAGACAGGGGTGTGGGGGAGGAAGCCGCAGAGCTGAACCACTGAAAGCAAATACCCCAAAACGAAAGTGCTCTGGGAGTGAGGAATAACAGCAGATTACGGTCTGAATCGGGGCGAGACAGAAACAGGAACACAGCGGAGCCCACGGCAAGGCAAGGAGACTTTTTTAAATTTTTTTTCCGCCGCTGGCGCCGCTGCCGCCACCACCACAGCGGCCTTGAGAGCAGCGGGCATGGATTCTATTTTTATGCCGCTGCCTTTCTCTCCCATTTCTCTCCACCCCATGGGCCGGGCGCAGACCCCCCAGGGAAGGTGACTTTACAGACTTGCATGGGACCGGAGAGGCCCCAGGTCCCGGGGCACGGACAAGTTCGCGCGATCCAAAAGGAGTTGTGGCTTTGAGGTGCGGGAGTGAAGCGACAAGCGGGGGCGGGGGCAGAAATCAATACAACATCTGCGCCAGCCCAGCTGTGACAGGCTGCCAACTGGAAGGCTGGAAAGAGCCCCTCTCTGTGTAGAGGCTCTCTCTAGGAGGGAGGTCTGGGCGCAGACATCTTGCTCTGACCTGACTTCCTCAGCAGCTGAAAAAAGACGTAAAAGAACAACGCTCAGCTACCAGAGAATTGTAACCTGATAAACTGGTTACCATGGACCAGCCTCTAGCAAGGGGGCGGAGAGACACAGCCCAGGTAGAAGGACTAAAACAGAGCGGCAGGCCCCGCCCGCAAAAAGCAAGCCAGAAGCTCAGGAGGACAACACTGCAATGCAAAACCCCAAATCGGGGGAAAGGCAATTTATTAAACTAACTCCTGGCACTGACTACAAGTACCAAAAGCCCTACAACTCATTGATACAGTTTTCCACCTTATTTACTTTTTTAAACTTTTTTCTATTTTTACTTTTAAAGCTTCCACTTTAAGCTTAAAAATACATTCTCACGGTTTTTCTTCTTTCAATTTTTAACCCCCTTATTAAAACAATGTGATGCCCAATACAGCACCCCATAACATTTTCTTTTTCTTTTTTACCCTGAAATTTTTTCAAACACACTCCTGTATTTTCTGCTTTTCTTGTTGCCTCTTGTTTCCCTGTTCGCTTTCTCTGTTTTTCCCTTTCTTCTCTCCTCCTTCCTTTATTCTCTCTTTACATGTACAAGTAGATATAAGCTTCAAGTCATCCCACATCCCTATTCAATACTACCCCTGTATACAACCAGTTCAATTCTCCCTATATCTTTTGAAAGTGGGCTCCTCCAACAATAATAACAAGACAAACTCAGGAGCGTCTGAAACGCATTCCTTGCCCCAAAGGAGTGTCTGCCCTCACCTTCCCATTCTAGTTTGTCAGTGTGCTTGTGTAATTCTCTTTGCTTGTATATTATATTAATACTGGTCTTGGGGGTCATATAGGTTGGGCTTCGCTTTTTGATCTCTTCATTTACCCTGATAACCCTTTTCTTTACCCTATAACAGTTTTGTACCATATAAATCCTACCACCGGGCCCTGCTCTGCCAGGGGTTTCTTTTCTTGCTTCCTCTCTTCTGTTTTCTTTTTTCTTTCTCCAACCTTCTCGGTGGTGAACTCTGGTTGCTCCAAAACCTTCAAACGACCAATCCACCTAGATAGTGGCTGATATATTTAGCCATACTCCCCCTCAACTACTCCTCGCCACAATGACTCAGAGAAGGAACACCCAACAGAAGAAGAACCCTGAGACTGCAACCTCGGTCACAGAATTACTGGAAATGAACATAAACAATATGACAGATATGGAATTCAGGGCAGCAGTAGTCCAAGCAATAGTCAATTTAGAAAAGAACATTAGTCTCAAAGTGGAAGCCATAGTAACAGAAGTGAAAGTGGAGGTTAGAAAGGCTTTAGATGAGATACAATCTAATTTAAATATGCTAACAGCCAGAGTAAGTGAAGCTGAGATCGTATCCGTGATTTAGAAGACAGATGGATTAAGAAGGCAGAGCAAGAGCAGTCTTGGAGCAAACAGCTAAAATCCCAAGAAAACAGAATAAGGGAAATGAATGATGCCATGAAACGCTCCAATATCAGAATTATTGGAATCCCTGAAGGAATTGAGAGAGAGAGAAGCCTAGAAAATATTGTTGAACAAATCATGGATGAAAATTTCCCAAATCTGAGGAATGAAACCAATGTTCATGTCCTAGAAGCAGAGAGGACACCCCCAAGATCAATGAGAACAGAAAAACTTCCAGGCACATAATAGTAAAATTCTTGAATCATAAAGCCAAAGAATATGTCTTAAGGGAAGCTAGGAGAAAACGATCCCTTACCTATAGAGGGAGGACCATCAGAATAACGTCAGACCTTTCCACAGAAACCTGGCAAGCCAGAAAGGACTGGCAAGGCATATTCAGGAAGTTACATGACAAAAATATGCAACCAACGATAATGTATCCAGCAAGGTTGACTTTCAAAATGGAAGGAGAAATAAAGAGCTTCCAAGACTGCCAAGGTCTAA
>PITA01035100.1:0-10866 GCA_004023965.1 Spilogale gracilis
TCTCTCTCTCTCTCTCTCACACACACACACACACGCACACACACACACACACACTTTCCCCTTGGAAGATGTGCCGTCCACCCGGCCAGAGCAGCCTAAGTCCTCCAGGTCTACCTTGATCTGTACTTTAAATTATAAACACATGTGTTTTTTGTTTTGTTTTGTTTTGTTTTGTTTTGTTTTGTTTTGTTTTGTTTTCCCTTTTTGCAGGGCATGCTTTTCAAGACAAGATGGAAAATCTTGTCTGTGCTCAGTTTGGTAAATTGGCTTATTCTTCCCTCTAGGAAGTGCACAAAGGCACTTAAAAACATTTTCTCAAAAAAAAAAAAACAAAAAAAACAAAAAAAACATTTTCTCAAAGGCACATAAAATAGCTAAGGGACACTGTAGCCCAAGCACATAGAAAGGTATCCTAAGGTTTGCTAAAAGTCAGATTTATATGTAGGCTACCTTTTTTTCTTTTTCCAGTGTATCGAGTTTATGTGGTACGACTATGGCAGACATATCTAGCTACTGTGATTTTTCCAGCTCTGATACTCTCTCTACTTTTTGAATTCCTGGTTCTGTAGCATAAATTCCTGATAGGCATAACCACACACACACAAACCCAAAGACATACTGAAAAAGCTTCATACTTTACAGTAGCGCGTAGAGTGATAGGGCATTGGTAGGAATGTGGAGATAGAAGGTAGTTGTGTATGGCAGGGAAGGAAGACGGGTGGGCACGAGGGAAAAGGGTAGGTGTTCTGGTTAAAAAGGCTCCCCCCCTTGATTTGAAAAAGAAGAAACTTTTCTAAATACTGTAGAAATTATTATTTTCGTCTTAGATTTTCAGGAAGCCATCAGTTGTCAAGATTCACTCTTATCTAATCAAAATTTTTGAAGACTGTTCTTCTTTGGAGTTTTCAAAAAGAGATTCATTATGGTTTTTTTTTCTTTTAAGGCTTTTAAAGATATATGAAATGAGGGCTAAAAACATTAGTAAATTAACCGATTCAGAAAGTTCCTTTTGTGCAATGAAGTGAGATGTAATAGTATATAAAGTGAGGAACCTTGGGTTTCCATGTGTATATTCCATTAATCTTAATGTGTACGAATCTCTTATCTACATCAGTTCAGTTGACCTTGAACATGAACAACACAGGGGAATTGGGGAGCAAACTTCCTGCACCACCAAAAAAATCTGCATATAACTTTGATTTCCCCCAAAACTTAACTACTAATAGCCTACTGTTGACCAGAAGCCTTACCATTAATACGGAACAGTCAACTAATGCATATTCTATATATGTATTATATACTGTATTCTTACAATACAGTATGCTAGAGAAGAAAAAAATGTTAGAAAATCACAAGAGAAAATACATTTACAGTACTATACTATAAATCAGCACGTAAGGGAACCTATGCAGTTCAAAGCCATTCCGTTCAATGGTCAGCCATATTCATTTGTCTGGATGAAATAAGATGAGGTGGTAAACAGTTATCGATCTTATGTGAAATTTAAAAATTTAGGTGGAAAACCTCCTCTTTGATAGGAGGCCTCAAGAGTCCTAAAAAGAAGTTTGATGCCACAATTTTCCTAAGAAAATACTCTCCAAGATAAAATTCTAGATGTCGTATGCTGGATGAACACTTTGGAAAATTGTGTACACAAAGATGGGTTGATTATCCCCCAAGTAAATGCCTGCAATACAACAAAAATGTATTTTTAACGATTAAAATAATAGTTTTAAGGACTATATGGTACATGGAAAGCTCTTTATTATTTCAGTCTAATTTTATAAAACAGAAAAAATTGTTTGTACTATGACTATAGTTTTGTTTTTTAGAAAGCACTGTTTAGATTCTCCTTTCCCACAGACTTTGCTCTCCATCTGTGTATTTCTAGCCCCTAGCCAAGTCCATGATGCATTACAGGTGCACCACTTGGTAGAGTTTATGTATTAAGTAAGTTAATTATGCATTTTTGAGTGTTAATAGTGATTATAGTCAGGCTTGATGATTAGGAATGATTTCCTTTATTTTCTCTGTAATGTGGTTATATTACTTTTACAGTAGCCTAAAGGGGGAGAAAAAGGAGAACCAGTTGATGTCTTGAGCTTTTTATAGAGGGAGAGGAGGATGGGGTGTTGGGAAGACGGCTCCAGGCCCCATGTGCAGTACAGACAAAACCATGAATCCTCAAGCTTCTGCAGTTGACTGAGTCTGCCAGTGGCGAGGAAGTTATTCCCTAACATCTAAGATCAGTGTTTCTCCAGTGGGGATCCACGTCTAGGATTGGTGAGATTCTTCAGAGTGTTTGTTAAACACGCATCTTCAGGATTCAGTCATTGCTCCTTGAAGAAGTCTTGGGCTGCTGCTGGAATAATGCCTAGGCCCCTACCCCGGGGAAACCCTGTTTCATACGATGTAGGTTGGGGTCTTGGAAGGAGCGCCATCTGTATGCAGGTGCCCAGATGATTCCGATCAGCAGCCACAGCCAGGTATTGGGGCTGCAACAGAACTGTGCGCTTTAGCATAGTGATTGGAGAATGCGGTCATAATTCAAGGCAAAAGCCCATTTGGGTTATCCATTCTTTTACTTGAGTCATCTGAAAAGAAGTCTGAATTTGCTCAACCACTTTTTGACTGGGTTCTTTGTCCAAAGCAGACATTTATTCTGGCACGGACATTTGTCACTGCGGCACTTGCTGGTGGTAGCGCACACGTGAGTGTTGGGTACGTGATCTCTGAAGGCGCTTTCTGGAGAGTTTTGACCCCAGTCGTACCATGTAAACTTCAAAAACAAGGGAAAAAATAGCTGCTTGGGAATCGAGGTTATTGAACAGTATTGTCTGCATTCACACGGTAAGTGTGTAAGCGCCCCTTGAACGTTGCTTACTGAGAGTTGAGCAGAGAATCAGGCCTCTGAAAAATTCCAGAGAGGTACCTGATGCCCCAAAGAAGTACATAGTCTCTTAGGGAGGAGGTAAAGGCCAGGTCAAGATTTCCTTAAGTCCCTTCTTTGTGGGTGCCTCGATGGCTCAGAGCGTTAAGCCTCTGCCTTTGGCTCAGGTCCTGATCTCAGGGTCCTGGGATCAAGTCCCACATTGTGCTCTCTGCTCAGCCGGGAGCCTACTTCCTCCTCTTTTCTGCCTATTTGTGATCTCTCTCTGTCAAATAAATTAAAAAAGTCATAAAAAAAAGTCCCTTCTTTGTGGATACTACCTCCCTTACTTTTGTTGAGAGTTTTAAAAACAATTTGGGCAGTTTCAGTAGTATCTGCCGGCTGACTTCCAGTCATTTGCCCTCAGGAACTTCCTTGTTGTAGGGAATTTCTCCTAGTTAGTTTGAGGTGAAGGGACTCTGGGATGATTTGTCCTTTGGCCACTTGTTCCAAATTAATAAGTGCTGAGTGACATTTGGGCACTCTCCTTTGATCCCTTCTTTGGGGCACCTGGTGATGTCCCAGCCTGTGTGCCATCATCACTGCCCCCACCCCGTATCAACTGGAAGATTGATTTCTTCTTCCTTTCTGGAAGGCTAAATTTATTCCCTGGGTGTTCTGCAGTTGCTGGTGGTCAGGGACAGCTGTTCCACCACGTTTGACTCTGGATAATTCTCTGTGATGAAGTCAGCAAAAATAATACTGTAAGAGAAGCCAAGAAAACAAAAGCCTTCCATGGTCTTTCCTCATTAAGTGCTGAAGAGAGGAAGATCGCCGCTTCTCCTTGGTTTAAAAAAAAAAAGGCAGGAAAAGATAAGATCTTAAATATGTTTGAGGCAACAAATATATATTATATAATGACTATTTGATCACTAATCTGACCATTCAAAATCACACTAACGTTTCCTCATGTATTTGTCTTTTTTCAGTATAAATGTGAACAAACAAAGCTGGAAAACCTTCTGTATTCTTTCTTTGTAGCTTGTTTTTCTATTTAACATATCATGAGCATTTTTCCATTTCACTTAATCATAAAAGGTTAGCTGTTTTTTTTGGAATAGTAACATATACATGGCAAAAAATTGAAACAGTTCCAAAGAGTATTTATGGGACGTCAGTGTCTTTCACACCGGGAACCCCAAGCTTTCTGGCCTCTTCCTCGGAAACACTGCTACTGGCTTCCTGAGTATTCTAGAAATACTTTATACATATTTAAGCTGGGGCGTATATGTCTTTTTAAAATTTAACATATCTTAGAGAGTTTTCTAAATCTGTACTTATTGCCAGGGTTAAGTAATGTCCCACTCTATTGATGTACCAGATTTATTTAAACAGTCCCTTATCTTGGATCTTTAGATTGTTTTCTGATTGTTAGCTGTTACCAAGCGGTGCCACAATGTGCCTCCCTGTAGGTTAAATCCTTACGCCTTTTGCTGTTTACGGATACGATAATTTTGCAGAGGTGGACTTCCTGCATCTAAAAATTAAATGCATTTGAAGTTTTATTAGATATTCTACTTCCCTCCAAAAAGATTATTACCATTTTACACACCGACCAACAGTGTATCAAAATGCTGTTTTCCGGGCGCCTGAGTAGCTCAATGGGTTAAAGTCTCTGCTTTCGGCTTAGGTCATGATCTCAGGGTCCTGGGATCGAGGCCCACATTGGGCTCTCTGCTCAGCAGGGAGCCAGCTTCCTCCTCTCTCTCTGCCTGCCTCTCTGCCTACTTGTGATCTCTCTCTCTGTCAAATAAATAAATAAAATCTTAAAAAAAAAATACTGTTTTCCTTCCACTCTGACCAGTAGAAGGAAAGGCTGTATAATTGTGGTCAGTACAGCCTAGATTCTCATTGCTTATGCATGGACTTGGGCATATTTCTGTTTCTGAACCATTACATCACGTTAATGACTGAACAATATTCTCTAGGACGAGTATCCTATGGTTTATTTAACCAGTTCTTCTGTTGAGAGACCTACAGGTTGAGGCTATTTTTCTACCATTACAAGTGATGTTGCCGTCAATACTCTTGCACATAAATTTTTTGCCTTCCTTTAGCTTCCTCATTTTTTCCAGTTTCTTTGGAATGTTTGTTAGTATAGTATAGGAATTCTTTAAAAAATACAGTTTTGACATGGTTTACTTTTATCAGACCGAACAGGTAATTGTGTGCAGATTCACTGAGAGTGTTGCTGGAGGGGTGGAATTTGTTTGGGGCCCAACTTCCATGTGCAATAAATGATTTAAGTTGTTGTAAAAAGTGTCATTTTCCACCAGGCACCTAGCATTCCCACTAGCTCTGGTTTTCAGCCTGCCTATCCATATGTTTTTGACTAAGCCATAAATGGAAGTTTCATTTGAAGTTATTTTACTTCCCAGTATATGTCATGCATTTCATTCCATATTTATTTTAGTCCTTTTCCTTTCCAGTGTGCTATTTCTCAGACACCAGTGAAGAGTGAGTTGTGAGTTTTCAGTTTTGCCAAGAGTTACATATTTGCAGAGCTGGAAGGAAAGAAAGTAAAAAATATTTTTTAATGTGGGCGACTTAGTCTTGGCTCACAAGACTTTCATTTAGCTGCTTCAAAGCTCACACATTAAATATCAAGAAAAATATTCCATTTCTACCCCTGACAACTGCCATAATGCCTGAATTAATTAGAATGGAACTCTAATCTCTCCCCAAATGGAATTGGATCATCTGAGCCTAATAAAATGAATGCTCGGGGCAGCTGCAAATGGGAAGACTTCTGAACTCCTCACCTCCACTGCTTACATAGTTTTTCTTGGAGTTGAGATGCTGCAGTTGAGGGTTATTCCTCGGGAGACTCCACTTTTCTAGTCTACAGCATGGCTCAGTCATGTGTGTATCGTCTTCTCCTCTGTCTCTGCCCTAGTTTTATTTTGTATTTTTTTTTAAATATTTTATTTATTTGACAGGGAGAGAGAGCACAAGCAGGGGGAGCAGCAGAGGGAGAGGGAAAAGGAGGCTCCCTCCCAGGATGCTGAGATCGTGACCTGAGTAGATGGCAGCTGTTTAACCGACTGAGCCATCCCGGCACTCCTGCCCTAGTTTTTAATACAAAACTTTACCCCCTGCAGTTTGAGGGAATCCCAGGGCCCAAAGCATATTAGTATAGTTGGCTTTGGCCTGATACATTTCTTCCTGAAACATACTTCCGTGTGTTTGCACTCACTGGCGCCTTCTCCAGACTCATCTTTGCCCTTCACGATTGTCTGTTTTTCCTTCCATCAAGAAAGCCAACATGGAAGTTTCTTCAACTCCAACTCTGGGAAGTGAGGACCTGTCGATGAAGGGCCTCAAGCTTTTTACAGTCAGTTAATTCTTGAAGCTCAGACTCCCCCTAAGAAAACTTGCAATTCTCTAGTCTGGTGTCTTGTTCTCAGGCATGGCCTTCCAGAACCGATTCTTCTAAGACTGTTCCAACCAGTCTGTAGGGCACTTCCTCGTCCTGTCTTCCCTGCTGTTTTTTTGAATATGACATTTTCTATTTTTAAAAATTTGAGATCTATATGATTAACATAACATATTAGTTTCAAATATGAAATTTTCTCCTTTAAAAAAATTTAGATATATAATTAACATATTAGTTTCAGTTGTACAACATAATGATTTAATATAGGCACATACTGCGAAATGTCCACCACAATAAATCTAATGAACATCCATCACCACACATAGTTACAAAATTCTTTTTCTTGTGATGAGGACATTTAAGATCAACTCTGTTAGCAGTGTTCAGATATACATGACAATATTGCTAACTCTAGTTCCCGTGCTGTACGTTATATCCCCATGACCAATTTGTAACCGGAAGTTGGCATCTCCTCACAAACTTTATCCAGAATTATTTCCAAATAACAGGTGGGGTCTGGGGTGGAGATGGGGAGGCCGGGAGGAACAGTGAGTGTGAGGTATCGGATTCCTTAGCACATATTACAATTGGGGTTCTCGCCCTTTCAAACTCTGGTCAGTTTTCAAAACCATTGTTTGGGGGGGGTTTCCTCAAAGATAAAAACGTTACAATACAATGGCCCATACGTGACGCAGTTTCTCCTGACCCTGCCGGACTGAGAATTTTCAGTCTCCAGGGAGTCTAGAGTATGTACAGGGAAGTTTTTCTTTCTTGTTTTTTTTTTTTTTAATACCTCACTTTCTATTTCCAATTAATCTTAAACTTACAGAAGAGTTACAAGGAACTCCCATATACCCTTTGTCCAGTTTTGCCTTTGTTAATTGTTTATGACTTGCCACATTTGCTTATCTCACTTTCCCTGGATGTATATATATCTTTTCCTTTTTTCTCCCCGCTGAACCTTTTGAGATTAAGTTGGAGGCATCATGCTCCTTTACCCCTAAAGACTTCAGATTGTATTTTCTAAAAGGACATGTTCTTATGTAAGCACTATATAGGTATCCAAATCAGGAAGTTTAACATTAGGACAGTATTTTTATCTAATCCAAATCTGTGTTGAAAATTTCTTCTTTTGCCACAATAGTGTCCCGTCTGGCTATTTTGGTTTTTGGTCCCAGATCTATCATGGACCATGCACTGCATTTAGTTGTCTTGGTTATTTGATCTCTTTTTACCTGGAATGATTCCTGGGCCCTGGTGTTTTTGGATCATGACATCTTTGAAGAGTATAGGCCAGTTATTTTGTAGATCATTTTTAAATTTGGATTTTTCTGACGTTTCCTCATGGTTTAGATTTAGGTTATACATTTTTGGCAGGAAGGCACATGAAGTCAGTTTGTCCTGGTATGGGCGATGTTGGCTTTGATCCCTTGGTTAAGGTAGTGTCTGTGGAAGGTGGGGTGGGAGCAGCGTTTGCCTGGGTCAACTGGCTTCTCTTCTGAGTGTGTTCCTCAAAATGCAATGTGATGAGACCCTTTTTGGTCCACCAAGTCTCTGTAAGGTGTGGCCTTAGGTCAAGTAAGCCCTACTTGAGATGGTGAACAGATGTCATTGCCGGCATCAGTTAAACATCACAGAACTTTATTTAATTAACCAATAATTGTCTGTATACCTTGAAATAGCTTTTTTTTTTTTTTTTTTTAGATTTTATTTTCTTACTTGACACAGATGAGAGAGTGAGCGAGCGCACAAGCAGAGGGAGAAGCAGGCTCCCTGCTGAGCAAGGAGCCCAATGTGGGTCTTGATCCTAGGACCCTGGTATCATGAACTGAGCTGAAGGCAGCCTTTAACCAGAGCCATCCAGGCGCCCCCCAAAGATGGAGTTTTAAAATGAGACAGTGATGCGTGCATTCATTTATTCCCTATTCTTGCCTCTTACAAAGCACAGAATTTGAAAGGATGCATATAAATAATTAATTGAGTTAAATTGTGGTAAAGGGAGACCAAGGTTGAGAACATAGTAAAACTAGGGAGAAGAGTGTATACCACAGGCCCTGTGTTGCTGGAGGAGCGTGCACATTTGGCTTTGGGGTTTTGGGGGCTCTTGCAAAGAACAAGGCATGTTCAGTTATGGGAGTCAAAGCGTTCATGAAGTCAAGGTTCACCTGGTATTGAGGGGAAGCATAGTTTTTTCCATACTTAGATGCCGAACAGGGAGTTCTCCCTTTAATTCCCCATAAACAGTTCTAGACACTGTGCTCTCAGTCCTCAAAAAAGTCTCACAACAGTGAACACCAGGAATTTTAGAGGTTTTTCCTATAACCTCCCTAAATGCTGGGTTGTGGCATGATCTCAGCACTAGCCAGGAGTATCTGAAGATGATTACAAGACTATGCCACATACCCAGTTGGATTCAGGAGAGACTTTGGGAAATCCAGAGTTGTAGCTTTATTTGTTGTTGTGTGTTTTATTTATATATATATTTTTAAAGATTTTTATTTATTTGACAGAGAGAAACACAGCCAGAGAGGGAACACAAGCACGGGGAGTGAGAGAGGGAGAAGCAGGCTTCCCGCCGAGCAGGGAGCCTGATGTGGGACTCGATCCCAGGTCTCCGGGATCATGACCTGAGCCGAAGGCAGTTGCTTAACCAACTGAGCCACCCAGGCACCCTATTTATATTTGTTTTTAAGAACAAAACGCCCTTGGCACACCATCTCAAATAAAACTTAGAGGTGTGGGTGTTTAGTTTGTTCAGGATCAGAATCTCCTCTTGGAAGTTTTTAAAAGCAGAGCTGCTGTGGTTTCTAGCTCCCTTTAACTCCACTGCAAAACTTACTCCTTTCTTCCCCAGAGGTAGCCCTGAACGCATCATAGGGCTGAGAGACACTAGCCCAGAGACACTAATCCCAAGGAAGGTAACCCCTCAACTCCTCCATCTTTGGATTTCTTCAGAATCTTTAACTTTACCGTAGTGTGTGAAACTCTCTGGTGATTTCCCATGGAGTCTGAGCAGTGGGTCCAGAGGAGATTTTTGTCATTCTGGGGTGGAGGTCAACTGTGGTGCTCACCACAGCCATGAGGCCCCAGGAACCCTGGTCCCTGCCCCTCTTGCTCTTCTTCTCAGTCCTGGGGGGCCACCCTCTTTTACACAAGTACTCCAAACCCACAGGTCAGCCACCTTCCTAGGATCTTGCATTTACTGTTCCCCAACCTAGAATGGCCCCCACCATTCGGGTTTCTTAGATCACACATCACCTCCTCAGAGAGGCCTTCCTTAATTAACTTCTCTGCCTGAGAGAGTTCCACATTTGTTTGCACAAAGCCCTTATCCCTAGAATTATACTATATCTTTGCTATTGTCTGTGACCCTACTGGACTCCCAGAGGGCCAGGACCTTTCCATCTTGTTCATCAGTCTCTCTCTCTAACACCTGGAAACCGTGCCTTATACCTGGCTGGGACTCAGCAGATATTTGGTGAGTGAATAATTAAATAAACTGTAGAACACTGGAAAGAAAAAGCCAGCTATTGTTGTAACATCCAAACATTATCATTACTAATTCTTCAATACTTTTTCATTTCAAAGGTAGTTAACTTTTGGGGTTCACAAGAGATCCTATAAAATCTATATAGTCCTCAAAATGCATACAGACACATGTTCCCAAAATTTGACATATAATTTTACCAGATTTCCTAATCCTGTTACTGCTGGTTAAATTTTTTTTTTTTCTTTTTCCCCCTTGAGTAGTCCTGGCCTGAAGCAAAGCACCCACCTGCCTCACATCATTCTCTTTGCTAATCTGATTGCTGAAACATCGCCCTTCCTCCCTTCCTTCCTTCCTTCCTTCCTTCCTTCCTTCCTTCCTTCCTTCCTTTCTTTCTTTCTTTCTTGATTTTATTTATTTATTTAACAGAGAGAGATCATAAGGAGGCAGTGAGGTAAGCAGAGAGAGGAGGAAGCAGACAGCCTGATGCAGGTCTCGATTCCAGGACCCTGAGATCATGACCTGAGCCAAAGGCAGAGGCTTTAACTCACTGAGCCACCCAGGTGCCTGTTTGTTTGTTTGTTTGTTTGTTTCTTTCTTTCTTTTAAAGATTTTATTTATTTATTTGACAGAGAGGGAACATAAGCAGGGGGAGTGAGAGAGGGAGAAGCAGGCTTCCCACCAAGCAGGGAGCCTGATGCGTGGTTCCACCCCCAGGACCATAACCTGAGGCAAAGGCAGATGCTTAATGACTGAGCCACCCAGGCGCCCCTGGCTCTCACTTTCATTTGCATTTCTGTGGTTCCTTATGAGGCTGATCATTTTTCCACGTTTGATTTCTAATTGCTTATTCTATTTCTTTTTTTCTTTTTTCTTTTTTTTTTTTTTTAAAGATTTTATTTATTTGACAGCGAGAAACACAGCTAGAGAGGGAACACAAGCAGGGGGAGTGAGAAAGGGAGAAGCAGGCTTCCCGCCGAGCAGGGAGCCCGATGTGGGGCTCGATCCCGGGTCTCCAGGATCATGACCTGAGCCGAAGGCAGTCGCTTAACCAACTGAGCCACCCAGGCGCCC
>PITA01035101.1:0-10866 GCA_004023965.1 Spilogale gracilis
GGGGGGGGGGGGGGGGGGGGGGAGGAGAGGAGACAGTTACACTCAAAGCATATCTTCCCGTGGTAACAGTTAATGATGCTTTTTAGGACTTCTCTCACTTAGACTATTTATGTGGCCACCGTAAAAGAAAAATCATTTTACAGTAGACTGTTAAATGACTACTTGAAATAACCATACAGAAACATCATAGTAAACAAATGCTTTCTCTATTGTTTGTGGCTTGACTGTTAAATACAGTCTGTTTCCCTTAATTCTTCAGCTACAACTATGGGAGGCAAACTCTCTAAATAATTCTTTTAGAGACCAAAAAAGTTACAAGAAAGAGATAAGGCAAGCGTCAACATATGAATATGAAAGCGTCTGGTTGGTTAACACCTGCAGTAGTTAATCTGGATGCTAGTGCACGCACACATGCTTCTAAAAGGCTCAGAACTATAGAAACACAACTAAACAATTAACTAAAGTAAATGTGGGAAGAATATGAAGTCCACACCTTACTATTCACACCTCTTGGCAACATTTTTTTCCCTGTCAAGATGGATAAACATATAGGCAAATATACCTTTCTTCTAGGCCTTTCTGCTCCCTTCATGGCCATGAGCACAATGCCTTGTATCTAGTTTCTCTAAAAATTATTACATATGTTGAATAAATGAATAGTTGAAATAAATGTGCTTAATAATCTGGCCTTAATAATCTGGCCCATGGCCTAAAGAACCTTAGCAAATCTTTCTCTTGATTTTTAACATGACAGCTCTATCCTTACACAAAAAGGTAACAGATCATTTTATTTTGCAACAAGTCAAGAGGCAAGAGGAGTGCATTATTTAGACATGAATTTTATCAAGGCAAACATACATAAAAAGAATAAAACATTCTTTTTAAGAAAACGTCTGCTAGGGGCGCCTGGGTGGCTCAGTGGGTTAAAGCCTCTGCCTTCAGCTCAGGTCATGATCTCAGGGTCCTGGGATCGAGGCCCGCATTGGGCTCTCTGCTCAGCAGGGAGCCTGCTTCCTCCTCTCTCTCTGCCTACTTGTGATCTCTCTCTCTCTCTGTCAAATAAATAAATAAATAAATCTTAAAAAAGAAAAAAGAAAAAAAGAAAATGTCTGCTGGTATAAAGAAGTCACAAATATACAAAAACATGTATATAAATCATATGTTACTTACATAGTATATATAAAGTATACATTAAAAAATGAATACTGTTCACTTTTACATAGTGGGATCTTTTATTCTCATCACCTGATAAAGTAATGGAAGAAAATATTCCAACAGATGCAGTTACATGAGACAGAGATTTTCTCAATGAAATTTAGTTAAGAGTTTACCATAGAAAGAAGAGAAATGATCAGGGTTAATCATCTTCAGTAAAACACAGGCACTGGCCGACCACATAAAGCAATCTCATGTGGTCAAAATATCATGAAAGGAAGTAGGGAAATATCACTCTAAATAATCAGCTCTCCCTGATGGGACTCACTGTGACTGAAGCCACCAGAAATTGGTACAAAAAGAGCTGACACTCCATCACTCATCATTACTGCCCTTGCTTACCTAAACTGGTCAATTGAACTAGCAGCTTTTCGGACTTTTCCGTACATTCCTGCCAGATTTGTTTCTGTATCATTAAAAAGAACAGGAACATTTCGAAGTCGTGTGCCTGTTTAAACAAGAAAATAATGAATTAATGTACAAATACCAAAAGCAATGCCCTAACAAAACTGTAGTTTGGTATTATTGTATTACAAATGGAAGAGATTCTCAAAGGCTGTGTAAGCATTGCACAAAGAAGGTGGAACCATAAAGACAGATAAATTTGATAATATACAATACTTAAACTTCCATATCCATAAAAATTAAAAAACTAAAAGAATTATTTCCCCATGAAATTAACAAAAAGTGAAGTTTACAAATACCAAGTGTTGCCAAGAGTCAATATTAATGAACACTCTCTTCCCGTGCTACAAGAATGAGGCCAGACACCCTTCCTACAATGCTGACTCCTCCCAAATTTGTATCACCAGCCTGGACCACCAATTCCAGACTCATCTACTCATGTGTTTTCTTTCCATCTGGATGCGTAACACCATCTCAAGCTCAGCATGCCCAAAACCACGATTCTGACTTTCTGTCGTCCCTGCCAACCCTACTCACCCTGCCATTTTCCCCATCTCAGTACATGACAATATTGTTCCATTGGCTCAGGCCAAAACCCTTGACTCTTCTTTCTCTTAAACTCCACATCCAATCTGCCCACTCACCTTTAAAACAGACCCCCCCAGCCCCACTCTGGTTTTAACCACCCCCATCCTCCCCCCCCCATTGATATGATGGCTCCTCTCTGGTCCCCTGCCTTCACTCAGCTCTCTGCAGTCTGTCCTGGACACAGCAGCCAGAAGCATCTTGCTAAAATGCAGTCAGTCACCCTTCTCAAGATCCCTCAATGGCTTCCTACTTCAGAGTAAAAGTCCTTAAACAGGTCAAAACAGTCTCTTCCAAGTTCTCTGAATTCCCCTTTGACTATTCTCTCCCCACTCAGTCTTCTCTAGCTGCACTGGCCTCCCTGCTGTTCCTGCAACATGCCAGCATGCTCCTACCTCTGGGCCTTTGCACCTGCTCTTCTCTTTGCCAGTAAACTCTTCCTGCAGACCTCCTTCCAGTCTATCATCACCTTACCTCCTTTGGGACTTTAACTGAGTGCTTTATTTTGCATTCTTTGTGATTATTAGTAAGACCGAACACTTTTCTAGCCAGAAATAGCATAAATAATTTTCTTCTAGTTTTTCCATGTTTCAATTTAATTCTTTAGTCTAACAGGGATTAATTTTGTGTGCAAGTGAAATAAAGGTTTTTTTTTTTTTTTTTTAAAGACTTTATTTATTTGACAGAGAAAAACATGGTGAAAGAGGGAACACTAGCAAGGGAAGTGAGAGAGGGAGAAGCAGGCTTCCCGCAGAGCAGGGAGCCCGATGCAGGGCTCGATCCCAGGTCTCTGGGATCATGACCTGAGCTGAAAGCCATCCAGAGTCAGACACTTAACTGACTGAACCACCCAGGTACCCCAAAATAAAGGTTTAACTTTAAACAAATTCCCCCTGGCTCACCAGCTAGTCCAGCACAATGATTCATGGATTTCTGACAGATTACTGTATGCTTAATTTTTATATATTAATTAGGACCTTTTCTGGGCTATTTTGTCACAGATTAGAAGTTTTTGTTTTTTAAAGCAAGCTTCAGGGATGTCTGGGTGGCTCAGTCAGTTAAGTGTCTGACTCTTGCTTGCAGCGCAGGTACTGATCTCATGGCTGTTAGATCACGCCCTACATGGGGCTCCACACTCGGGGTGGGGGGGTGCTGGAGATGCTCTTTCTTTCCCTCCATCCCTTTCTCCTCTCTCCTTCTAGTAAATAAATACGTCTTTAAAAAACTGATATACAAAAAAGTTAAAAACCAGTAAAATAGATAATATAAACATATTTAGGACAAAAGTCTGAAAGGAGATATTAAAAAATATTATCTGAGATTATTTGAATGATTTTAATATCTTTTTTTGGAATTTCTTTTGACAGCAACCAACCATGTTATTTTAAAACATATATATATAAAATAACAAGTTATTTTTTAAAAACTTGAAAAACTTTTATTTTTATTTTTAAAAAATATTTTATTTATTTATTTGACAGAGGGAGACAGCACAAGTAGGGGGAGCAACAGAGGGAGAGGGAGAAGGAAGCTCCCTGCTTTGCAGGGCCCCCAACGTGGGGCTCGATCCCAGGACACTGAGATCTTGACCTGAGCTGAAGGCAGATGCTTAGCTGCCTGAGCATCCAGGTGCCCCTTAAAAAGCTTTTAATTTAAAGTCAAAGAACTGAGAGATTTGCTGAGTGACTACTTTGTAGACTTCATGAAGCTCTAAGATTAAAAAGAAGCTTATGCAGAAATCTTTAACATTCTTCTTGATTATGTATCCTGGGAATCTACAGATTTTTCTACTAAAATTATAGAGCATGGATATACTTATAGGACTATTAACTTTAATATTCATAATTACAGACTAGAAGATTTTTAAAGCCAATCTTCAAGTTTCCTGAAAACCCCTTTCTGCCAAATTATCTGCCTTGTCATTAGTATCTTGTTGAATGTCCTATATATTTCTTTTTTTTTTTTTTTAAAGATTTTATTTATTTGACAGAGAGAAACACAGCCAGAGAGGGAACACAAGCAAGGGGAGTGAGAGAGGGAGAAGCAGGCTTCCTGCCGAGCAGGGACCCTAATGTGGGACTCGATCCCGGGTCTCCGGGATCATGACCCGAGCCGAAGGCAGTCACCCAATCAACTGAGCCACCCAGGCGCCCAAATGTCCTACATATTTCAATATGATCATTGTTCCTCAGGTCCCCCTTCTCCAAGTCCCATACTAATGACGGGTATATTAATCAGTCCACTGTCTCTGCTAAAGATCATGTCAAACAGTGCATGGCTCAGTTCTCACATCAGGAGAAAAGCAGTGCTTTGCTGGACTGAGTGTCTTTCAAATAAAAACGGCCTTTCTGTAACTTCTCAAAGTCATGCCTCAATTCGCAAGGCTGGAAATTAAGGCAACGCAATGTTCTCTTGAAATTCCTTTTTTTGTTACCTTCGCCGTTGTCAACTCCAGACATATTAATGGAAGACCCATTGTTGCTACTTCCGCTGGCCGAATTAACCTGCTGCTCGAGGCGCTCCAGCTGGAAAACCAGAGAGTTTTTCTCTGTGCTGAGACTCTCCAGCATGGTCTGCTTCTGGATGAGAGTCTCTGTTAGCTGATGGAGTCGGTTTTCTAACTCAGACTGACTGCTGTTGCTTAAAGTTTTATTAGTAAGCTGAAAGGCAAAGCGTTCATAAAATTATTACATAAAGTAAAAGTCATACAACATAGAATCTACATTCCCACATGTAAAGTGCAGCATTATTCAAGTTCTCAAAACTCACTGTCTACAGAAGACATTTTCAAACTGTATTAATGGGCCACAAAATCAAGTTGGTGGGTCACAATCCACATTTTAAAATAGTAATAGACTAGAAATCGACAGAAAGTACACAGCACATAGTACGTAAGAGTACTGTCTTGTGAAACTTCTGTTTTAGCGTTGTATTTCCAAGTACATGTGAGTTACTGAGACATAAGGTAAACTCTACTTCTTACTGTGGCATTGTGGTCAAAGATATGTGAAAGCACTGATCCACAGGACAATTTGAACTTCTCGACTGGGATTTAAAACCCTTTATAACTCAGCAGTTGTGGTGCAGTGCAAAGACCACAAATTGAGGTTTTCACCTCTGCTCTGCAATTTTCTAGCTATCTGACACTGGACAAATTGCTCTGCCTCTCTGTACATGATATTTAGGGCTACTATTACATTTTAGTGAGTATCAGTGTAGCAATATATCCCACTGGGGTTTTAATTTGCACTCCCCTGATGACTGATGACTTTGAGCACCTACTTGCGTGCATATCTGGTCACTTATTTATGGGTTGTTGGTTTGGGGGGTTTTTTGTTCTTTTTAGGAGGGAGGGCAATGTATGAAGATGCCGATCTCTTTTAAAACTGTATAAATCAACTTCTTTTATGAGACAAAGGTCTTCCTCTGTTCTACTTAGATAAAAAAATCTTTATGAGATATCCCCCTAAGATTAATTCTTAATTAACAAAAACAGCACATAATCTTAGGCTTAGCAGGCACTCAAAAAACATTTAATAAATACAGGAATGTTTAAGGATTAAACCGATTGGTAGTTTACAGTCCTTTCTTCTGAGTTTCTGTAACCACCTGTAAGCACTTCACAAAGGTAGGTAAGGGAAGAATGGAACACTGAAAGCAGATGTTCCTTAACTCTTACAAAAATTAAAATATTTTAAATTATGGACTTTTATGAAATCTGACAACTTAAAAACAAATTATTCAATTTTTCTGCTCAAACTAAGTCATCAGCTAAATAAAAATAAAGAATCAATATGTAAATTATTTAAATGATCAATGAGCTCATTATTTATTAAGTCAATAAATGTAAGAGATAAAAAACAACATGAACGTAAGGGAAAAAAGGACAAGCTAGAGTTAAAAGATAAGTAGATACCTGACTTTGTCATAGTTAATGATAAGCACTGGTAAATCTGGGTGGTGGGCACATGTTATTTCCTAAGTTTTACATTTTCAGAGTTTAAAAGAGGTCTTGATGACTTTATGAAAGACCTATCAATTGCTAATAGGAAGATTTATCATTGGCATTTTTCTTAGGAAAGAGAAATGATAATTATGAAACTGGTCATCAGCACAACCACCACTGAAGTTACAAGATATGAAATTTTGGGATAAGTCCCATGTCCTTAGGTGGCTCTGGCTACAAGACACTTCTAGATGAAGAAGTCATAGAATACAGCAAACACAGACTAAAATGGCATTAGATGAAAATTCTGTATCAAACTGAAAGTAACAGTTCACTGTTGCAACAGGAGAACTCTGTTGAAACTATGAGGAAAGAAGATCTCTCTATATCCTTCAAGAAAATTAGCTTTGCAATGATATCTTTTCCCAAATTGTGAACACTCATTCATACCTGATTCCTAAGTTTTTGAATTTCTTCTTCTCGATCTTTAATCCTGCTTTGCAATGTGTTCTTTGTTCGATACAGATCTTCTTCTATGTAGTGGAACTCCTACAAAGTGGGACATGAATAGACATAAGCTACCTCAGTGCTCCCTATTTCATTCCCAGTGCCTAAAACAGTTCCGGACACACAGAGGCACTCAGCCAACATGTGTCACATCTATACTGAATGAACAAATGAACACACTTGGAAGGGTCTGATGAACAGTACTCCAGCACGATGTATCAAGTTTTTCTGTGGTCAAAGGTCTTCATTTTTCTTGGGTAGATATGTAGGGATAGTGCTGCTGTTTCACGTAAGTGTTATGTCTAACTTAAAGGGAAAAAACTTGGCAAATTATTTTCTGAACTGGTTTCAAAATCCCTGCACTTTGCATTTCCACGGCAATATGACAGAGGTCCAGATCTTCCACATCCTTCCCCCACATTTGGTATTGCCAGTCTTGGTTAAGTGTAGCTATTCCATGGGGGTGTCCTGATATCTCACTGTGGTTTCAGTTTGCATTTCCCTAACAATTAATGGTGCTGAGCAGCTCTTCATATGCTTATTTCTATCACGCAGTATCGGAAGGTGTTTTGTTGTATCATAGATAAAAAACAAGAAAGAAATATCTCCAAATTCACTAACAACTACACAAATGTGATGCTGGTTTGTACAATGGATATGATGAGTCAGTGTCATTTGGAATTTAAGAGCAAAGCACATGTCAGGAAGAAAGAATAATTAAGAACCTTCAAAAGCATTATGCTTAACTGTGCAGATGAAGTAAGTAAAGAGAGTTGTATGAAGAAGTAAAGGAGACAGGATCAAACTGCTTGACTACTTTAGAACATTTAGTTCAACCTGCTAACTTCACAGATGAAAAAAACAGATTAAGTGAGAACAGAGAAAATGAGGCGGGAATTAGGATAGGAGAACTGTAATTTACAAAAAGGTCTGCATGATTTCTTTTAAAGCTCTAGGCTAGCACAGAATTTAATGCTGAAATTACTTAAAATTAATAAGAAGCACTATCGATTATTAAATTCCAAGATTAAGCACTTGCACCGAGAACATCTGGTGACTAAATAAATAGCCTAGAGCTACATTCAGCTGTGCTCGCCTCTACTGAACTCCATCATTTTAAAATCGGGCACTGGCAGCGGATGTGGGAAGACCATCTGCCATAATAAAACGAAAATTATCTCACTAACCATCAAGAACATCAAATTTTTGCCTTTCACTATATAATAGTTCCTTGAATAAATTAAAATGCAATCTGGAAGGACAGCCAATTTTATAACTAAATTATCTAAGACAGCCTATGATATACTCTGCAGGTGGCCACTCAATCATTTTTCTTACCACTCAGGAAACAGATACTAAGTGGTACCTTCGTTACAAAAACCAAACATTTCTGATAATAGAACCGGTTTCAGAAATGATCAATCCTAAAAAAAAGATCTAAATAATATAAATACACAAAGATGAAAAAGTGATACGCTGATTATTTTAAGAATAGTTTTCTGTGAAATAAAGAGAATACAGATTTTATTGTGAGGATCAAATAAGATCATGTATACGAAGTGTCTGTAACAGTCATTATTCAGTAAGTTACAGATTAACATTATCTGATGTTACTAACATCGGATATAACATCTTGTTCTGAAAATGCCGATGTAAGCATGTTTAACTGTTTTAATAAGGAAACTATTATGTAAGTACACTAAAGTAAAATAATTTGGTTTGGGGAGCAGACAACTGCTAACTGAACAAAGAAATATAATTTTAAACATGATCTGTAAGAAAAGTCTATAAATATTTCTTCTCAAACAGAAGATCAGTCTAATTACAGTACTAATGTATTTTTTTTTAAAGATTTTATTTATTTGACAGAGAGAAACACAGCCAGAGAGGGAATGCAAGCAGGGGGAGTGAGAGAGGGAGAAGTAGGCTTCCTGCCGAGCAGGGAGCCTGATGTGGGGCTCGATCCCAGGTCTCCGGGATCATGACCTGAGACGAAGGCAGTCGCTTAACCAACTGAGCCACCCAGGCGCCCCCGCACTAATGTATTTGTATTTCTATTAAATAATATTACTGTTATTCCTAGAAAGTATGGATGTTTTTAAGTTTCCCATACATACACACTGTGATAAGGAGATAGAGTAAAACACAGACAAGGTAGCAGCAAGAAGTCTGGAACAGGAATCCCAGGTTCTATTCTATTCTCCAGTTAACTGTGTGAGGTTAGGCGAATCCCATAACCACTCTGTGGGTCTATTCTTATCTGTGAAATAAACAGTGAGGGGGGTGAGTAGTAACAAGACAGGAGGGAACTAGAAGGTCCCATTTACCATCACCACTCCACACCCATTCTATACGAATTTCACTAAATTGCTTCACTGGAGAGTCTCCTCATAGGACTGCGAGCAAAGTGTCTCTGTTGATAATCATCCATCTAAAATCTTTACCTGCAGGCCACCTGGGTGGCTCAGTCAGTTAAGCATCTGGTCATGAGATCAAGCCCCATGCCAGGCTTCCCGCTCAGTGGGGAGTCAGCTTCTTCTTCTCCCTCTGCCCTCTCCCCACTCATGCTCTCTCACTTGCGTGTATGCTCTCTCTCTCTCAGGTAAATAAAATCTTTAAGAAATGAATGAATGAATAAATAAATAAATAGAATCTTTACCTGCTTCTGTCGCTCTAATTCTGCTTCCAGTTCTTGTTTAGATGCTTTCTGTCCAGCTATTTGGTCTTGCAGCTCTTGTAACTGCTCTCTTGCTGATTCTGCTTCACTAACCTGCTGTGCCTCCACATCCTAAAATGATGAGCCTGATATGTGAAAACAATAATTAACTGTTCATCTCAACATTTATCAAATAATTGCTCTGCACCAGGAACTGGCTCAGGAGGCACTAGAGGGATGGAGACGAGTGAGACAACATCTCAGCCTAAAAGGAGCATACAAACAGATGCTTCACTGTATGATATGGTGAGAGAAACAGGCACATGAACCATGTGGTTGAATGACGATGAGTCAACAGAAGCTCACTGGGAGATTATAGCTCTATCCAAAAGCTAACAATTTCCAAAGGAACAGAATAACATCAGAAAAGATGGCCACTAGAACTGCAGGTTATAGTTTGTGTGTGTGTACATCAAGTAGGAATACAACTTCTCTTTCATCTCACCTGAGACTAGCCTATTATTTCATTTTTTAGCTTTATTACCATTATCTGTTTTTATCTTTCTCTATTTCTTACTCCTTCACTTGGTGTCATTATTCTCACTTCATCAAACTCAAAAACCACCTTCTGCATTTCCTGTGGAATCTACTAGTGGCAAAGAACGTGACTCTAGGTTTCTATATTTACCCCCTGTATGAGCTAACCACGTGTCCATCCATATAGTGCTACAAGAGATTAAAATTAGCATCTTAATTTGCTTTTTATCTTTTGGCACATTCTGTTTTATCCTCATCTATGCGAACCCTGGCACTTCACATAATATTTGAAAGAACCGACAGATTAATGATACCCCCCAGAAAATAATACCAGTGTGATACTCTACAGTTATACAGCTTTGTGGAGTTAAGAGGAAAGCAGCAATAAGTACAATTTTTTCCCCCAATCCTTGAGTTTTGGGGATTAGTAGTAGGTAAACTAATCTTTGTCATCAATTTGACTTAATCAGATAAATTCTTGAGAAGCAGACAGTATGAGGAGTGGTAAAGAACACATGTTCTCTTGGGCGCCTGGGTGGCTCAGAGGGTTAAGGCTCTGCCTTCGGCTTAAGTCATGATCTCAGGGTCCTGGGATCGAGGCCCATATCGGGCCCTCTGCTCAGCAGGGAGCCTGCTTCCTCCTTCTCTCTGCCTACTTGTGATCTCTCTCTCTGTCAAATAAATAAATAAAGTCTTAAAAAAAGAAAACAATAAATCCTTAAAAAAAAAAAAAAAAAGAACACATGTTCTGGAGTCAGAGGACTAAGGTTCTAATCCTGACTGCTACTTTACTAGTTATAGGAAGCTACTTTCCTTCTCTGTGACTGAATTTCTTCAAACTGTAAAACGAGAATATACTATCTCCCTTAGAGAGTTATAGTAGGGAATCAATGGAAGGCTGTCTGTGCGATGGCTGTCAAGAAAGTTCTTAGCTATTACAGTCATTAACAATTCTCCCATTTTGCTAGATATACTATAATCCTTATTTTTTTTTTTTTTTTTTTTTTTTTTTTTA
>PITA01035102.1:0-10864 GCA_004023965.1 Spilogale gracilis
AGTCACTGGTGGTCCGCTGCAAGCCCCTCCCTCCCTCCTTTGCCCCAGCTCATGAGACCTCCTCCCCAGTGGATGCTGCTGCCCACAGGGGCTGCAGACAGAGAAGAGATGAGACAGAGGGTGGGACCTCTGGGGTAGTCCTGGGCCCCTGGCAGGCCTGGTGCCTCCTTCCCCTGCGGCTTGGCATCCTCACGGCTCGGTCCCTGGCACGCTGAGAACTCCCAGCCACCCGTGCGCCCGCAGCCTCACCTCAGCCGGCGTGAAGGTTTGGGCCCCACGTTGGCCGCGTGGAGGGGGGCAGAGTGGAGAGGAGGTGTTCCCTCCCCTGAGTCAGGACCCGGGTGCTGGGGTTGGAGATGATGGCAGTGTGTGTGTGTGTGTGGGGGGGTTATGTAGGTATTTGGAAGCAAGAGAGAAGGGTCTCAGACCCCCCGGCTTCGCCGTGATGACCCCTTAAACGGCACCCACCCCCAGGAGGCCAGAGGGATGGGGGGAGGGGAGCCTGGCCTACAACAGGTGCTGTAAGTTGGCCGTGTCTGTAAATGAGCCCCAGCTGCTCCTCGGCGTGACTGTCGCTCGGGGATTATCTGTAAGTGGGTGCCGATGTGTTCCCTGGCCGAGGCGCTGATTTCCCGCGCCCTGGAGTTTACTGGTTAATCTGGGCATTCGCTGGGCCGGCCTTCTCGGGCTGGAGTTGATCCGGGGACCCGGGACTGGTCCGGACTTGGGGCTGTCTTATCTCTTAGACGCCGGCTGCCCTCCCTCCTTCCCCCTTCCTTGCAGACGATGGGAAGTTGTCCTTGGAGGAGTTCCAGCTCTTCTTCGCAGATGGCGTCCTCAACGAGAAAGAACTGGAGGATCTCTTCCACACGATCGACTCCGACAACACCAAGTGAGCCAGACCCCGTTCCTGGGCTGGGGTGGTGTCCCGTGCGTCCCGGGAGGACCCGCTTCCCTCTCGGCGAGGCGCTCAGTCTCTGTCTCCCAGTCCCTGGGGGGGCAGGAGACCTGAAACATCCCTGCACGCGCCGACCCAGAAGTCAGGTCTCTTTGGCCCCCGCCGGCGGGGTGACCGGGGAGTGGGCTCGGCCACATTGCAGCAGGTTTTCCTTTTCCTGAGCCCACGTGGCTGAGAAGGGACGGACCCACGATGCTGCAGCGTGTCCACAGGGTAACAAGAAGGGGATGTTGGCAGTGACCGCAGCCTCCCGCTAACTCAGCCCCGTCCTGACCCCGGCTCATCCGGTCCCGATGGGAACCCCGTGACCTTGATCCTCACTGGTCCTGTCGTAAACCAAACTGACCAGATACCAACGTCGCTCTGACTTTAGCCCTGCTCCCCTCTGTCAATAAACCCCATCATAACCCCCTAAACTGGTTATCTCAGAACTAACCCAACACACAGCCCGACCCACCCGTAAGTCACGTGCGAATCTCCCGACCCCACCACCTCCCTCACTCTTCCCCCGGAAGTGCCCAGGCAGGGTAAGGGCCAGCCCCCTCCTCGGGCCCACGCAGGCCATGGGGACCAGAGTTCCGGGGGTGCTGCCTGGAGCGGATCGCACGAACTGGGGTCCCCTGAGACAGGCTGGAGGTCGCCGGGACAAGGACCCGCCACCAGGCCTGCCTGCAGGGACCCAGGACAGGGGTGGCCTGGACCAGAGGTTGGAGCGGAGTGTGTCTGGGAGGCACAGGCTGGGGACCAGGGTGGACAGGTGTCCTCATCTGGAAAAGGCCACTGGAAACAGCTCCCTGCTGCAGACCCGGTGAAGGGCTTGACTTCCACAAACACATGAAGGCTTCTGAGTGCTTCCTGCAGTCCCCCGGGGAGCTTTGAAAGGGGTCCCGCCGTGTGCCTGACGGTTTACTCATTGTCGTGGGGCCTTTGGTGTTGGGCCAGCTGCGTCTGGGGGAAGGCTTTGGTTGAAATCCTCATTTAAGCACAATTAAGCAGGCTTCCTTTCTGCTGGACTTGTCACAACATTTAAAATGGGATGTGAATTGGAAGAACCTCTAAGCAGGGCTTCCAAAGCCTCTGAACCTGTATTTCTTTGGCCATAGGAGCCTTCTCCCAGAGGCATCTTACTGACCTGGGATTCCAGGAGCTCCCCAGCCCAGGGCAGCCCCTCCTCTCTCAGTGAGGGAACCGGGGCCCAGAAACGGCCAGGTCATCAGAACCTGTGCAGACACTTGGGGCCCTGGGCATCTGCCCCCAGCACGCCCCACCCCTGAATCTCTGTTCCGAGGCTGCTGCCTGCGCCTTCCCTGGCGCGGGTGCCGTTCTGGGGCTTAGTCTCCTCCAAGGAGGGACACAGAACTCTCCATGTTGTAGGAATGGGGATGTGGGACCCCAGGGCAAGGGTGGGGACAAGGAGGCCTGTCCCAGGACCCTTGAGAGCCCCAGGACCCAGCAGGCAGGGATGCCCCGGGGGAAGCCTATAGTAGTCATGGGCCTCCCGCCTTCTGTCCCATTCCCACCCTTCTCCCAGCCCCTGGCTTAGACCTGTAATGCATCCCGTATACTCATGATGGGGGTGGCAGAGTGGGGGACAGGAAATGAGCGGTGGTGGGCTCAGAAGACATGCAGGTGGGGTTCCCTGCTCCGTCCTTGACCTCATCCGTGAAGCCAGGCTCCCGGGACCGTGTGCCCTGCGGAGGAGGGTGGGACGGGACAGGACGGGCAGGACCTGAGTCTCCCTCCTTCTCTCTGCAGCCACGTGGACACTAAGGAGCTGTGTGGTAGGTGCCCAGCTCTGCAGGGACCAGGACTGGGTGGTGGGATGGCACTCTGGGGAGCGATGGGAGCCCAGGTGGGGTTCACGGGAGGCCGTGGGGGGAGTGGGGTGGGATCCTCTTCCTTTGCCCCTGACCTTTGCTTTGCCTTCCCCCAGATTACTTTGTGGACCACATGGGCGATTATGAGGACGTCTTGGCTTCCTTAGAGACCTTGAATCATTCTGTCCTGAAGGCCATGGGCTACACCAAGAAGGTCAGTGGATGTGGATGGCCCCTGGGGCTCTGGGGTGTGAGATTTCTTCCAGGGCATTCCACACAAGGGGGCCTGGCCCTGCAGTACCGTGGGTACTGTCCTGGGCAGGTCTGGCTCTGGGGCGGGCTTTCCACGGGGCTCCAGGAAGGGGATAGAGCGGCCTGGTGAATGGCCAGGTCCTGCCCTGGGGCGGCTGATTTGGAGCCCGAGGCCATTTCCCAGAGCTGGGTGTGGTCAAGTGGTCCTACACTAGGAGCAGCGGCCTCCCTGAGCCCCGGGTGCCCTGGGACAGGGGAGTCTCCCATCCTCCTGCAGCCGGGTCAGGGGGTGGCAGGGGAGGGAAGGGAGCGGGTTCCTGCTTCTGCAGTTGGCTGAGGGCTTGCACAGCATCGGGCACGAGCACCCTGTCCGGGCGGCAAGACCACCGGGAGTGCTGGGAGCAGGCCCCGTGCAGGGGCCCCTGCGTGTCCCAGAGAGAGGTCTCTCCAGTGGCTGTGCCCGCAGCCCCGTCACTGCCTCGTGGGCCCTGGGGGAGGATAGGAGGCACGGAGCCGGGGCCTGGTTGGGGCCCAAGTGTGCTGTCTTCTGTTGAAGCTCAGGGGCAGAGGCAGCCCGTCCCCCAGCCTCGGGGGTCTGCACCCCACTGGGCCGGGGGCTGCCGGAGGGGCAGGCCTCCAGGGAGGGCGGGCACTGGGCTTGCCGAGGACCCGCACTGGCCCGCCCTGGAGTAGCCGCTGTCACACTGCCACTGCCCCCGTTTCGTAGCTGTCCAGACGGGCTCAGAAGAAGGAACCCTGCAGGGTCGTTACAGGACAGCCATAGCTGTGGGCTGAAATGAGAGGGGGAAGCTGAGGCGGGGGCATGGTGGGAGGTATGGAGCACACCCAGGGACCCCGGGCCCACTCAGGGGTGACGGGAGGGTCAGTCGGGCCCTGAGGGGGTGCAGCACACAGAGCGAGGCATGCAGGTGGGGAGCGGCACGCGGTGAGGGACACTCAGACTGGGCTGAAGGGCCCCCACACCAGCCCCTTCCGCCCCCACACCCTTCAAGCTCCAGTTTCTCTGTGGAATGCAGCATTCACCTTACAGTGCTCAGGGGACTGAATGAAGACTATCTCCCAGCTGCTTAGCACAGAGCTGCGGGGCTGTCCTAGCATCAGACTCCTGTCCTCTGCCCGGACAGAACCAAGGCAAGTTCTGTACATTTTTCTAGTGGTTCTCAGTTACTGCCCTGCCTCTATCGGAGAATCCCTTTCTCCCCTAGGTCTTGAAAAAGCTGGGCCTGATCCTGAGCCTTGACAGACCCATATCCCCCTTTTCTCTCCACCTGTCCTGCTCTCTTGAGTCTTGGTTTTTTAGAGCCTGTTGTAAATATCGCATAAGAGTGGTTGCCCGTCATCGCCTGGGCTTCGGGGGGACGTTCTGACCGTATCTGGCGGGCAGGGGGCTTGCAGGGGGGGCGTGGAAAGAGCCCAGACCCTGGGATCCTTGCCCAGACCCGGGGTAGCAGCCCAGCTCCGCGCCTGACGGGCTGGGAGCCGCGCCCCACGGGGCCCCTCGAGGTGCAGCCGCCTCCCGGCGAGGCCATCTCAAGCCGTCACCCACATGCTCGGTTACTTCTTGGTTTTTGGCCGTGACTCTTCAGTTTTTGAACTGATTTTTGCTCGTCGCCGTGCAGCTCGTGGCCCTCTGGGAGGCTTCCCCTGCGTCTGTGTTGATCGGTGTGGACTCACTGGCTTCCGGCGCTGCGCAGTCCTGGTGTGAGCGGGGACCTGGTGCGCTGGGCTTCTCCGTTAACGAGGGGCGCGGGCCTCTGAGTTCTGGGGGGCGTCCTGCTGCCTTTCCTTCCCCCCGAGTTCTGCAGCCGCGTCAGGCCTCCTCGTGTGGCTTGTGATTTTCAAGTGCGTCTCTCCAGTATTTCTCCACTAATGACAATATTAATACCAGCTCTTATTTTAGAATCCTCTTCAGCCTGTTGAAAAATATATATTTTTTGCCTTCCCTTCATTACATTCCATCTTAGGAGGTGGTAGTGAGTTTTTTAAATTGCCTTTCGGATGGCGTGAGTCTCCTTCAGCTATTGGTGGGGTGGATTCTATTCTTGGAATCTCTTCTGCTGAACAATCCTTCACTCCCCGGGAGGAACCCCGACGGTGCCCGGGCCCTCTGTCGCAGCACTGAGCGCTCTCCGTCTCTCCCGGAAATTAAGGCTGGACATTGACTTGGTGATTTTGAAGATTCAGCTCTGTGTGAATCAGCTTCTCCATCATGAGATTCTTTTTCTATTCAGAAAGAGAAGGAACTTACCCAGGAGGTTGGGGTCGAGGTCCCACATGGGGGAAGGGGAGGGGGTGTCTTTTCATCGATTTTTGAGGTCAGTCCTGATTTCAGTGAAGGGTTCAGCTTTCTGTGCCGGTTGTAGTGCCGTTTTAAACAGAACTGTCGTGGCCGCATTCAGCTTCATGATCAGTCATGCGTAGTGTGTTGTTGATGATTTTTTAAAAAATTCCAAGCCTTCTTTGACCCCAAACAGGAACTTGGAGATTGAATTCAACAAAACATCTGCTTCCATAGCTCTAGTCTTATTTTAACTTTTGTCCTGTTGGGCTCTGTATTAAAAACTTCTATTTGACCATTTTCCTATTATTTTTTTTAAGATTTTAAGATTTTTAAAAGATTTATTATTATTTTTAAAGATTTTATTTATTTATTTGACAGAAACACAGCGAGAGAGGGAACACAAGCAGGGGGAACGAGAGAGGGAGAAGCAGGCTTCCCGCCGACCAGGGAGCCCGATGCGGGGCTCGATCCTGGGTCTCCGGGATCATGACCTGAGCCGAAGGCAGTCGCTTAACCAACCGAGCCACCCAGGCGCCCCTAAGGTTTACTTATTTAAAATAGTAAGCAGCGGGAGGGGCAGAGGGAGAAGGCGAGAGACACCAGCAGACTCCCCACCATGCGCAGATCCTGACTTGGGGCTCCTTCCTGGTCCCACGACCCAGAGACCACGGCCTGAGCCAAAATCAAGAGTCAGAGACACCCCACGACCTGGGCCACCCAGGCACCCCCAGTTTTGCCCCCAGATACCCAGCCCCTTGACAGGTGTCTTTACATTTCCCAATAGGTTTCCTGCTGGAGCTAGTTTCCTAGCTCTTCTCTCCTCCGTCCTGCGTCCTCGGGCGGTGGTCACGGCTCTTGTCTTTCACACGTGGACTGCTGCTGTTCTTGTGACAGTCTGGCTGGACGTCTTGAACCTTGAACCACCTGCAGTCGGGTTCTCAGGGTTCGGGATTTCTGGTAGGGGTACCTCCTCCCTCACTGCCCTGGTGCTCTGTGTCCCCGCTCGTCCCGGGCTTCCCCGTGTGGGGACGGAAGCGAGCAGCCCACGGGGTTTTCCCGCCATTCTCACGGAGTGTGATTTCCAAGAGCCTGAGCTGTTCTGATAATGACCTCGTAGGGGCTCGAGAGGACGTTGTGGATCATGCTTTCCAGGATGGAACATTTGGAAATGGCTGTCCCTCCTGTGTTAGGACACGGGTATTGCTAAAAGAGGCCCCAACCCCAACCTTTTTATTTCTATTACAGATGTTAATAACATCAGCACACCACTCCTTTATTTATTTATTTTTTTTTAAATTTTATTTGAGAGAGAGAGGATGAGCGGGGAGAGGGAGGGAGGGAAGCAGGCTGTCTGCGGGGCAGGGAGCTCAACTCGGGATTCCATCCCTCACCAGTCACTCCTTAAGTTTTGCTTTCAAATTTGAGAAAAATGACTTGAGGCCTATGACCTTTTTTTTTTTTCTTTTTTGGTCTCCACACATAGGAATTTTCTTCAATAATTTTAATCCCATAAATAGAGTTCACATCTCTCATTTATAAATACTTGGGTTGTGTATATAAAATCTTTATATCATTTACCATATTATTTCTACTTAATTAAAAAGGAATTCATGATTTAATTTTGATCCTACTTCAATGACTGTGAAAAGTCAAAATTAAGAATTATTTTTGTTGGGGCGCCTGGGTGGCTCAGTTGGGTCATGATCCCGGAGACCCGGGATCGAGTCCCACATCGGGCTCCCTGCTTGGCAGGAATCCTGCTTCTCCTCCTCTCACTCCCCCTGCTTGTGTTCCCTCTCTCGCTGTGTTTCTCTCTGTCAAAGAAATAAATAAAGTCTTTAGAAAAAATAACTATTTTTTCATCTTATCTTTCTACTTTGTGTATAAGGAATATGAATATTGAAAGGACTCAGGAGTCAAGGTGAGGACCGGTAAGAGGTCGCAGCTAGCTCAAAGGAAAATTCAAGAACACACACCATGTGTAGAAACAACCAGAAATTCTGGAATGACTTTGGGAATAAATGCAGAGTTGGCCCTGTCCCCAGTGATGGTGACAGTCCCTTGCCCTGTGCCAGACAAAATTCACATGTGCTTCTATGATGAGATGAGAATTACTTGCAATATCGTCTCTATTCTGCATTCTACAGAGTTGTAAGAGTCGCTCAGAAAAAGGAAAGACTTAATCCGGAGGGTGTACTAGACAGGAGACCCAGTAATAATCCTTCTTGTCCGTTTTGAAGACGTGCACACACTCCCGACAACACTCTTCCCGTTCCCGTTTATCGTCGTCTCAGTTCTCTGTCTTCTGGGACGGTGATGGCTAATGTGTCACGCTGAATGATCTAATCTCTGTATTTTTAATGCGTTCCCTTACTATATTTTTAGCCTTGTTGTGTGAGGCATGCAGACTTTTGTGATGTTTTTTATTATATAAACGGTACAGGTTCAACGTGCAAAATTTAGGAAATCGAGAAAAGTATGAAGAATTTCAAATTATTTCTAACTCCCACTGTTGTTCACCACTCTTATCTTACTTTATTACCTTATTATCTCTGAGTCTTTAGGTTCCCATGTGTGTTTCTTCGATATACTTAATATCGTTTTGTGCACAAAAACTTTTTGCTTTTTTTTTACCTACCTAATATTTTAACACTTTCCCCATATTATTGAAACTGTCCAGAAGCATCTTTTTAAGTATTCATATTTAAATGTACTTAACTGTTGCTCTCTTTGAGGGCATATTAGATTCTTACCAGGTTTTTGCTATAAGGAATAATACTGTAACCTTGGGGCATAAGCCTTTACGCACATTTCGCGTGATTTCTTAAGGATGGGTGATCAAAAGTGGAATTACTGGGTCAAAGAATATGAATAGTCCAAGGCTTGGATATAAAGCAAAATTGCTTTATGAGCTGGCTGTGTCCATTTGTGTCCCCATTGCCATGTGTTTTTGTTTTTTTTTTTAAGATTTTATTTGTGAGAGAAAGAGCACAAGCAGGGGGAGCCGCAGACAGAGGGAGAAGCAGGGTTCCTGCTATGGGGGATCCATCCCAGGATGCTGGGATCGTGACCCGAGCCGAAGGCAGAGGCTTCAGCTACTGAGCCCCCAGGCGCCCCTCCACTGCGTGGTCATAGCCGTCGTGTCTCCCCCTGCACGAGGGTTCGGCAGCACCCCGCCCTCGTTCTGCTGGATTTTGCCCTTTTATCCTGACCCTCCGTAACTCGCGGAGGGCCGTGGCCTCCGAGCCCATCTCGCAGGGATGCCACAGCTTGTCCTCATTTGGCCCCGGCCGGTGGCAGGATCCTTTGCACAGGCTTGACTTTGTTAACCTGTCAGTGCCGTTTTGGTTTAGAAGTGCCTCCGTGTGGATCTCCTTCGGTCAAGTCTGGGCTGTATTTCCACGAGGGAAATTAGGCTGCCTTCTACTTGTTTTTGTTGTTATAATCCGTCTGCGCTGCTGTTGGAATCTTTTATGCTTCTGATTCCCCTGTCTTCCCCTGTCGTTGCTGCCTTTATCCCTCTGATGGCTTACCGGCTTCCTGCTTGAGGGCCGGCTTTGTTAAGAGCCTTGTGATTTCAGGCTTTCCTTTTTCACTGGGCACGTGGAAGACGGGTGCTGCCAGAGTGCCCTTCATCCTGTTTTTATACCTAGCTAATAAAAACCACTTCCTGTGCCTTTTGGCAGACCACACGCCCCCCCCCCCCCCGTGTGCCGCCCCTCTCCCCACGCCCCCCACGCCCGCCTCTGGTTCCCTCTCTGTCTCTAGCCATGTTTCCCGTGTGCACCCAGTGCTAATTAATTCGCGGTCCAAGTGATGGATGGCTTCATCTGCTGGCCTGGAGAGCCCGGTTCTCCCTCGCCTTGCAGGGGGCTGGGCGGGACTCTAAGGCGCCAGGCAGTCGGCTCAGGAGGGTGAGGTCTGGGCGGAGGCAGCGGGAGAGCTGCCCAGGGTTCTGGGGACCAGCGTCCCCAACACAGTGCCCTTTGATCCCTCATATCATTGAGTGACCCGGCGAGGCCAGAACCGTCTCAGATCCTCCATCAGGGAAGCCCAGGCCATCTCAGCTGCATCCAGAGGCCTTGAGGCATGTCCTTGCTGTCTCCCAACACAGAACAAAATATCTGGAAGTCCTCTTCCTCCTCCTCTCCCCAGAGTTCCTCTCCTCTGAACTCCCATCTCTCAGTCCTCCCCCCGACTCCCTGCTGCCCGCTCCTTCTGAGCCAGAGTCTCAGACAATGACCATTGTCTTTGTCACTGCCGTCACGGTCACTGCCGTCCTCTTCATGGCTGTCCCCACTGTCACCCATATGACCAGCGTCTGCCTCGCCTTTCCCATAGCAGCTGCCGGTCTCTGAGCCCTTGTTCTGGGACAGGCACGGCCCTGAGCACTTGATACCTGTGTTGTTCCGTCCGCCATGAGCTGGTGAGCTGGAGGCTAGAGGGACTGTCACGGTCACAGAGGTGAGGAGCCGGTACGTGGTGAAGCCTGGGCTCCGACCTCCATCTCTGAATCCATAGCCCATGTCCTGATGCAGGAGCTCTTCTGTTCCCCAGACGCGGCGGCCCTGGGGTCCCCATTTCCTCCTGGGAGGCAGACCCCAACCCCGGGTCACCCCCCCAGCTCTGTGCCGTACCCCGCACCTCTCTTCCCTCCATGACCCCTCTCCCATCTCTGCCCTTCCCTTCCCTCCACAGGTGTACGAGGGCGGGAGCAACGTGGACCAGTTCGTGACCCGCTTCCTCCTGAAGGAGACGGCCAATCAGATCCAGTCGCTGCTGAGCTCCGTGGAGAGCGCAGTGGAGGCCATTGAGGAGCAGACCAGCCAGATCCGGTGAGTCCCTGGGCCCTCCGTCTGTCCCCTGGGGCTGGTGTCAGCCGTGCCTGCCTGCTGCATGCTGGGGCCGCCTCTGAGCTTGAGGGCTGGGGAGCTTGGAGAAGGTGCTGTACCTCTCTGTGCCTCCTTTTCCCCAACTGGAAAGGGGGGCAATTCGATCCCTGCCCCTTCAGTGATGCTGAGGACGGAATGAGACGCTGTGTGGGGTGGGGGTGGGGGTGGGGGGACCCGTGTGCGCTGTGCGCGCATGTGCGGGGTTAGACTGTTGCCCAGAGCCTGATCGATGGGCCACAACCCTGTACCCCTCGCTTCCGTTCTTACCTAAGACTGTTCTCTTATGGCTGCCATCACTGACCAGGTCCCACCCAGTCCCTGTTGTCACCTGATGTGGGAGCTGAGGCCTGCCCTCCCCCTCCGTCTGCTGGGAGAGACTGGGGTTGCCCGGAGAGGCCTTGAAGGAAGGGTGGTCCCAACCCCTGCCTCTCTTCTCAGGATTGCAGAAGTGAAGTGATTTAAGCTATTTGAGGCCATGTTTGCATATCAAAGCCCAGGAAAAGCATTTGGGGGGGGGGGGGAGGCTGGCCTGGGATTCAGAGAGGAGTGGTTCTCCTAACCGCTGGGGGACCGGGAGCCCTCATGTTTGCTGGCCCAAGTTGAGACACACTCCCCTTTCAGCCCAGGTGTCCTGTGCAGAGGG
>PITA01035103.1:0-10881 GCA_004023965.1 Spilogale gracilis
GGGCCCCAGCGGAACACTCCTCCCGCGCGCTCGCGCTAGCCAAGGGAAGAGTAGAAGCGCGGACCCGCTAGGGCGGAAGCGTTTGCCAGGGGGAGAGCGGAAGTGCGGACCCACGGGGGTTCGCTTCCGGCGCCACAGTCGCTGTCGCCACCCGCGCGCCATGGCGGCGCTCGGCCGACAGGTGAGGCGGTTCGCGGTGCTGGGGTCGCGCAGCAACCGCCGCCGGGTGTTTCTCCTCACAAGCGGAGCCTTCCCGGCGGCCGGGGGTGGGAGCGCCGGGCGCGCGGACAGGACGGGAGCGCTCGGGCGCTCGGCGTGGGCGTCAGACCGATCCTGCGGCGCGAGGTCCTGCGGGGCGCGGGGTCCTGGGGTGCGAGGTCCTGCGGGGCGCGGGGTCCTGCGGGGCGCGGGGTCCTGGGGTGCGAGGTCCTGCGGGGTCTGGGTCCTGGGGCGCGGGGTCCCGCTCGTGGGAGGGATTTAGGCTCAGGAGTGTGTGGTCGCGGGGGAGGTCCCGGGCTCCGGGGCGGGAACCAGCTCGCGCTCCCGCGGTTGACCTGGGAGTGATTGTCAGCGGTAGTACGAGCGACACAGCGGTAGAGAACCAGGGCTTCTCGGAGATCCCCGATCCAGGGAGAAAAGCGGGCTTCCGGGAGTGCGGCCGGCAGGGTGGTCTCTCCTGCGTGGTTTTACGGCCACAAACGGAGCACCGCATTTGTCTGAAGCAACATCATCACCTTCTTTCCTCCTCGGAAGCTTCTTCGCTCCCTGCAGGCTGGGCCCTGACTCCCCTTTAGGGAGTAACCCCTTTTGTGAGCGGTCATACCCATACGAATACACTTTGGTTTCTGTCCTGCTACTCATCTATTTCCAGTTCAGTTTGCAGCCCCCAGGTGCTTCCCCTTAGAGGGTAGAGGAAAAGGACCCACACACTTCCAGGCCCACTTTCCAGGCTGCCCTTGGAGTAGCTCTCTCCCGTTCTTCCCTGCCCTGTCCACTCAGGGCAGCAGGAGCTGGTAGATGCTCTGCTCTCTGAATGCAACCTGCCTTCTCTGTGGGCTTTTCACGCTCAGAACAGAGTTTGCAGGTTGTTGTCAAGCCTCCTGTGCTTACATGGGACCAAGGTAGGAAAAAGCCTCGCTCCAGAACCCCGTTGTGTCCTCTACATTGGAGCGGTGAGGAGCTGATCCCCTTTTGGTGCTATGTCTCATAGGTCTTCGACTGGCACCGCCTGGTTCCCCTTAGCTGGGCTCACATTGCTAGGCAGACCCATTGCGGAGAACAGAGGAGGACCTCTGCATGCTTGTTGTGTAAACTGACCACAGCCTCCGATGGAGCGTGCCTCGAGACGCTATCCCATGTGGAATCCAGAAGGCCCACACAGCAACCAGAGTGCAGGACGAGGCTCACTCGGTACCCCCTTGAGAAGTGGAGGGCCCCTGTGGCTCCAGGACTCGTGGAGAGGGACACGGTCATCAGTTCCCTCCTGGACATGGGTTTCAGTGACATCCACATTAACGAATTGCTCTCTCTGTGGCCAAGTGCACACCCTCAACAGTTGCTGGACGTCATTTCAGAATTAATACTCTTGGGCTTGAACCCAGAGCCTGTGTATGTGGCCTTGAAGCAAAGTCCTCAGTTGTTGAAGCTGCCCGTGGTGCACGTGAGGAAGCGCTCCGGTTACCTGCGCAAGCTTGGTCTTGGAGAAGGTACAAGAGGGGCCTAATTTTATGTCCCGCGCTGAGGGGTCGGGGTGGGTGCCAGTGAGCAGCTCAGATGGGGTGGGCTAGGGGAGGGTTCTGGGGAAGGGACAAAGAGAGTAACGTGCTTTGGTTTGGAGGTGAGAAGCAGTGGCCTCTGCCCAAGGGAAGGGGAGACTTGTGTGATTTGCTCACTGTGGGGGCTCTGGCATCGGGAACAGTCAGTGGGTGGCGAGCATGTGGTATGTGCTGGCACTCAGCACATCGCAGGCAGTGCATGGTAGTAACATTCGCGTGCATATGCGGTCAGCTTGAAGTGTTGTCCATACAACCTAAAGCCAAAGGCTTACTACAAAGTCCTTGTAAAGACGTGGGTTCCAGTGGAACCCCAGATCGTCCCAGACTCCCAGGAAACGGAGAAGTGACTGTTTCCTCAGCAGGATTCACACCTCAAGGATTCTAGGATTTCACTGGATCCCTGGGTGGGTCTTAGGAGAAGGCGGCTGGAGCCCATCAGGTTCCCAGGCATCCTTATGCATGTCGACCCACGAGGGCCACTGTATTGTTTCATTTTTGACTCTTACTGCTAAGGTACGTTGAGGAGGGATAGTGTTGTTTGGGAATCTGTTTCAGAGGCTCTCTGTGGCCCTCCTCCAGAGGATAAGGAAGAACATAGCCTTCTGCGGGTCTCTTGACACATTACCTGTTGCAGTATGATCTAAAAGGTTAAACCTATATTTATGTGCTGTGATAGCAAAGCCTTCTGCTGCAGAGGGACAGTCCAAACTCCTGAAAGTCATTCTAGACAAGTTTTAGCAAGACAAGGAGTAGCTCAACTGTTAGGAAGATTGTTAATACCAGTTTAAATAAGGGATTTTAAGTTTTCAGGTACTGAATTTTGCCCAGCTATCCATGGGAAGACCATAGGCCCCAGTTTCCCTTTGGTAGTCTCAGTTACCCTGATATGTTTAATAGGGCCACTTTTGCTCAGTATTGCCCTAATGTGGATAAAAGATATGGTCAACCCCCTAATTAGGTCATCATTGTTTGTGGCTGTGCCTCATGAGTATTCTCATCATTATTCTATTAATAATTATTATCATGGAGCTCCTTTTCATCGAGTTCAGGCTCCCAGATCTTAAGAACATTGGTTGTGGTTGCTTCAATGACTATTTTATTCTGAAGGAAATGTCAACCCACAGCCCCCACATGGGACAGCCCCCACTGTCTCATCCTACTGTCTGGTCTTTCCAGTAGATCCCCTGGGAAATTCTGTAAGCTGAAGTGGGCAAGAGGAGGAGGCCTAGAATGAGGTTTATGCCATGCAGCTGGGAGGCCAGTAAGAGGCCTTCTTTTTATACCGGGGAGGGGGTCCGTCAGGAGATGTGTCGTTCTGGCTCCGCCCACTGCCCTGTGCTCCTGGCAGACGTTGGAGGCTGCCGCTCACAAGGAGGAGAGCATCCTCGTTGGTTTTTTTAAATGCTGGCTTGGGTGTGGCAAGCCCCTTGGGTTTTGGAATGTCCTAAGGTTTTGTCCTTGCCCTTTCTTGTGTTCTGCAGGGAAACTAAAGACGGTGCTTCTCTGTTGCCCTGAAATCTTCACCATGCGTCAAAGGGACCTTGACAGCATTGTTGGTGTTCTCAAGGAGAAATGTCTTTTCACGGTGCAGCAGGTGACCACGATTTTGCACAGATGTCCCTATGTTCTTCGGGAGGACCCCAGAGAACTGGAATACAAATTCCAGGTGAGGGGGACTGTAGGGGATTCGGGAAATAATAACACGTTTTTGGTAGTGAGGGTCAGCCCCCTGGATGAGAAGCCACAGGCACCCTGAGGGCGAGTGAATGAGGTGAAAGGCGTAGATCCTCTTTGCACACACCAGCCAGAGAGAATCTGGCTCTGATCTTTCACTTCTTTACAGAAAGCCTATCCTGCAACTCTTCTGTTGTTAATAGTGAATGACCCAGTCTCATTCCTGGCATCCAAATGGGGTGTCTGTTTGAAATAGCTAATTTAAAAAGAGCTTAAAATTTTCCTTTCTTTGGGACTTATTCTGCATAGTGATTTTGGAAGCATAATTGTGACAGTTGTCCTAACTTTTGGGTAACAATTATGACAACTTAGGTCAAATTGCTAGATGTTTGCTGAAGTTTTTGCCTGTCCTTGCAGTACTTACAGTTCTTTTTTCTGAGAAACACCTGAATTTATTCTTCTTGCCTCTGTATTTTTTGCTAAATTTTTTTCAATATGCGTTTGAAAATACTTTGAAAACTGTCAGGCATCACACAGATGCAGGGCATCGTAGAGTGTCTTGGCACTGCTGGCTGGGCGGTTCTTCGTGAGTGCTTCGGACAGCTTGCGTTGGTTACAGACTGTGGCAGGACAGGGACCCCTAATGGTGTCTGTGTCTCCAGTATGCCTATTTTAGGATGGGGCTTCAGCATGCGGACGTGGTGAAGACTGGCTTCCTGCAGTACTCCATAACCAAGATCAAGCAGAGACACGTGTTCCTCGAGCGCCTAGGACGGTACCAAACCCCTGATAAGAATGGTCAGACACAGATTCCCAATCCTTTACTTAAGGACATTCTCAGAGTCTCAGAAGCTGAGTTTCTGGCTAGGACAGCTTGTTCCTCTGCTGAGGAGTTTGAAGTTTTTAAGAAGCTCTTTGCTCGGGAGGAGGAAGAGGGGTCTGAGAGCTGCATGCCTGACAACAAAAGCTTAAGTCTGGAGGAGGAAGAGGAGGATGACGACGGGGAGGAAGAAGAAGAGGAGTGACGGAAGGACTGGAATGAAGCCCACCAGCATCAAAGAATATTATAATTTTCTCAGAGCTTTTGAGAGCTTCACTTGGATCTTGTCATGTTAATTTGCCTTCTAAAACTGATCTTCAGATAAAACATTATTAATCACCTGAGAGGTGGGTCAGACTACACAGGAGCTGTGTTTGATCTGTCCATGGGTTTCTGTGGGGAGGGCCCTCTTGCCTCCTGCATGGAAGACAGACTCGGAGCTGTTAAAATTAGGGGACTCTGTCTCAGCATTTGTTTGTTTTTTTCATCTGTTGATACGGATAACTCCGTGCCAGTGTAGGGAGTGGGGTTCCTTCGTCTGGTTCAAGGGTCATCTCACATTTCCTTGTGATAAAGATAAAATTTTGAGCACACACTGAGGTTTTAGTACATCACAGCACTTTATTTTATGAAAACAAGTAGCAGGTTCCACGAAAACACTCGTGTTTTTAATCCACAAACACTGCTTCATAACTGCATTCAGTGCACAGCGTTGTCAGGGAAGGTGGTGGCGACGGGGTCATTTTGCACAGCTGCTTGAGGCTAGCTGAGTGCTGGGGCACTTTTCTCCCTGAAGAACAGGCCCGGGCTCTGACCTTTCGGGGAGGTTGGCTTTGCTCCTGGCCCGCAGGCCATCTGCAGGCCTGCGGTGACTGGCGGCCAGCACGTGCTGCCCTGGAATGTGCCAGAACGGGAGGGGGTGGGGGGCAGTGCCATCCGGTCACCTCCCCATTCCCCATGTCACAGATGTAGCTTCTGAGACCGGAGGAGAAGAGCACTTGCACAGGATCTTTGAGTGGGACGGGGCCTGGTGTCCTTCGAAGGGCTCCCAGGACACTTGGGTGGTGAGGGTCCCCTCAGGAAACCCTGGGGGCCTAAGGGGTGATGTGTTGAAGAGTCGGGTCAGGGGGTAGAATTTGATGTTAGTCATCTCTGAGGTAGAGGCCCAACCCTCATGGTATGGGCTCTGTGAGGGAGGACTGGCGCACCCCAGAATGTCCTGGGCATCCCTTCCTTGGCGGAGCTGGCATATGGTTCATGATACAGGAAGCATTTTTGGTGATGTGACCAAAATCCAGGACTTGACAGCTTTTTAACAACTAGGTGACACTGCTTGGCCTTATTTTTTCCTGCGGAGGCTGTGTAAGAAACCTGTCAGGCAGTGGTTCCCACCTGGAGCGATCCTGACCCCAGGGAACGTCCAGCAACATCTGAGCACATCTGTGGTAGTTCGGACCGAGGGGAGGTGCCGGGGGGTCCCGCGGCCCGGGGCTGGGCTGCTGGGAACCGTCCTCCGACGGAGCGGTGCCGCCGGAAGCGTCAGCGGGGCTGAGGCCGCGGAGCTGCCCGACGGCCTGGTGCAGCGGAAGGCGGTCGTGTGGGTTCGTGAGAACGTCTGATCGGAAGCAGGCTGACACTGCTTATGTGCCTTTTATTTAAAAGAAAGTAAACAAGTGAGTTTTTAAGTCCGTTGCCCTTGTGCGCTGGAATGCTGCTGGGGGGGCGTGAGCTGCGTTTGCTGGGGGGACCCGGCACTGAGGTACGGATGCTTCTGCTTTTTTCCCGGCTCATGTTTGAGGATGACAGCAAAGAGAAAGATATTTTCTGCGAAAGAAAAGTACCTCAGTGCATCCCTGTGCCTTGGAGTGAGATATGATGGCAGGAGGCGGCCTTGGGAGGAGCCCTGGCTCAGGGAGGGGCCTGCTGGCGGGAGAGCAGTGGCGCTGGCCCAGGTCTCCCCATCCGCCTCCGTGGCAGCCCGCATGCAGTGGGAAGGAAGGCTTTGTCTTCCCTGGTTTTCTTGGCCGTGGGCAAAATTACTGAAAACAAAGGCATTTCCCTCTGCCACTGTTTTCACTTACTCTTCCATTTTGCGGCATCCCCAAGTGCCCAGCACTTCCATGGGAACCTCAGATTGTGTCTAGGTGGGGGACTAAGAATTATAAACTTGCATGATTAGCACGGCTAACTTAGCAATTCATGATTGCTCCTTTCATTTTGATACAGAAATAAGTTTTTATGCACCTGAGAATTTTGATTGCATTATTATTAATTTCCTTGCGTAAAGTTTGAGTGTATGTTTGAGGAAGGTGCCGGAGTTTTACAGAGGAATTGTGTGAAAAAAGCAGCATCTCATTTAGAATGTTTCCAGGATGAATTATAATTCCTTTGTGTCATGAAGTCTTTTTTACTAGATACTAATTTGTAACACATCAAGAGGGGTTAATCATGAGCTAACACAGCACCAAGCTCAGGATTCAGTAGGCTGTTTCTGAGTTAAAGACTGGAACACACTAGTGTTCGCCTCATGGCTGAGGGGCTTGAGGTCGCGAACAGCGTTAGAGAGTTTCATGCACGTTTCCAGTGAGAGCACTTGATCTCGCCACTTGCTGGCAGCGCTGCAGCTTTTGCCGACGCGCAGTGGCCAGTGCGGGCCACGCAGCAGAAGTGAGCAGTGTGCGTGCGCAGCCGTGGTCTTCTCTCGATGCTCCCAGTGCTGGAGCCCGAGACTGAGCTCGGCCGTCTTCTCCGGGTGGCCCTGGGACATTGGGGGGTTCTGGGGTACAGTAGAGACTTCTTGAAATGACGGTTCCTCCTCTCAAAACAAATTGTGTAATACACAGATATATGCACACAAAATTTTAATAAAAATAAAAAGCCTAAAATATACTCTTAACTCTTCCAACAACATTTTTATAGAAGATGAGCAGGTGCGTCGTCTGTGGCCATAGGGCTGACTCGGGACAGGGCCCATGGCAGACGCGAGGGGGCTTGAGTTCCAGGTTGGGTCAGCTGCTGAGAGGCTCTGCAGACACAAGGTGGGGTTGACTTGCGTGGCTTGTGCCTGTCCCACAAGGAGAAGCCAGAGCGGTCAGAGGCGTGCGGGGAGGCCCTGGTGGCAAGCCAGGGCCACGTCCTGCTGGCAAAGAGGGCAGTGTGTGCAAGAGCGTGCCAGCTGGTGGCCTGGGCGGGGGCTGCTCCAGCCGTGTGCTCAAGTGATCTTGAGCTGGGTCGGGTCTGGCCTGCCCCGGGCCGTCCGTCTCCGTGGCCTTCAGGCTCCACACGTGTTGGGCTGTCGTGTGGTGCTTCTGTGAGGCTCGGGGCTCTGGGTGCCGTGGAGTGACTTGTCATTGGTGGGTAGCTTTCTCTGTGTAAGGCTGAGGCCTGCGTGGCTCCATAGACCAGGGCTTGGCCAGGTGTGGCGGGGGACTTGCCCCTCCTCCTGTAAATGCAGTTTTGGGGGGACAGCCACACCCTTCAGGTCACGTGCCTGTGCCTGCGGTCGGCCACCAGCGCCGAGCTGAGTGATTGCCACACAGACCGCTGGTCCATGAAACCACAAACAGTCCTGGGAAAAGGGGAAGACAAAAAAGTGTCTAAACGCCATCTTACGGTGAATGAACATTTTCATTTTCTCTTTCATAATCTACTGGTCCTTGTGGCAGGGCGCTAGTCCGCCCCGTATCAGCGTGAAGTATCGGCTGGAGGAGAGCCGGGCAGGTCGCCTAGAACTCGGCTTCCCTCTCGGTCTGGCCTAACCGCCGGCCCTTCTCGGCACTGCTGTCTCCGCGGTGGAAGCTGGAAGGCAGTTCCTCTCCGTTTGATTGTTAGGTCTTGGGGAAAGTTGCCCTCCGACTTTGGAATCTGAGAACTGCTTCCGGATTGCAGGAGCCTTGCTGGCCGGCAGCCTCGCTCATCCAGGGCCCAGGCGCACCCTGGGTTGCTCCCTGGCCGCGGTGCAGACTGTCCCCGTAGGAGACGGCAGCCAGGGCTACAGCGCGGGACTGGCCGGTGATTGGGCCCAGAGGGTCTCCCTGGTGCGGCCCTTAAGGGAGGTGGGCTGCAGCCTGCCTGGCCTGGCCGTCCCTCTTCTAGAGGGGGTCCGCAGAGGGGACAGGTGGGAGCCGGGACCTGGGCTTTCAGGGTGTCCTTTCAGTCCAATTTTAGACCCCGCCTTCCAGGGCTTTAGGAGCACGTGAGGATGATGGAGTGTCACCAGCACGTCCTGAATCTCTTGAAGAGAAAAGAGACTGGGGCATGAGGAGAATGGCACCCATTCCTCTTTAAAGTGCAGCTCCGGTTTCTCTGAGCCTCCCTCGGGCCCTGCCCCCAGAGGACCCCCTGTTCCTGCCTCTAATGTGGCCATGGACGGGAGTGAGGTGTGCTGGCTTACGAGGCCCGGGGCCAGGGGTGTTGGGTGCCCTCGGGGCTCAGAGCTGCGGGCTGCTCCCCTTCCCGTTGGCTATGCCCTTGGATCCTTCCCCTGAAGACCTGGGCCTCTGGGTTGAAATGAATTCCTGCTTATTTGTGTTTTCTCCACTGTTTCGAGAATGGGTATTCTAAAAGCTAGTATTTATAATTTGATAGTTGATGGTTTCTGATCTGTTCTTACAGAAATGGATTTGCTGAGTTAGGTATTGCTGTTTTAGGTGACCTATTGTGATAGAAATATTTGAAACCCAAATTATGTTTGTGGGAGTTCACTACCAGTAGAGAATTGTTTATGAGCTGTGGAGCATGCTTTGGATTCGTATGTCTTGGGAGCATGAGGTTGGAGGGGAAGTACGCCTTTGAGGAGGCCGGAGCTGAACACGGGTCGTTTCTGGAGGAGTCTGCCCAGGGGCTGGGGGGTGGGGGGCGGCTGCCAAGGCCACGCCCCAGGATCCCGGCCTGGGCCTTCCTGGCTTGGCTGGCGCGGCCTTCTTCCTGTGCCACACTTGGGAAGCTCTTGTGCAAAGTTTTGGAGTAACATTTCTCCCTCATTTCCTCAGCCCCTTGAGACAGCGTAGCCTCTTCCTGAAGCTGTTTGTTCCCCCGGGTGCCTCACTGTCCCCTCAACACCAGGAACGTGGACTGCTTTGAGGCTCGTTTGTGGAGTGGGAGGGGGAAGCTGCCCCAGGCCAGCTGAAGTCCTCCCTTATTCCAGTGACATCGTCCCAACAAGAAACTGCGCTCAGTGCTCAGCGAGAGACTGAGTACAGCTTGTAAATGGGTCGCCATGATTCAACCCAGTATCTCCCTGACCGTAATGAAGACTTTGACAGAGTTTATGGGGAGGTGGGTAAGGGTTGGAGGGCGTTGAGGTGCCAGAAGACTTTGGGAAATGTCAGGTTAGGCGGGGATAGAGTTAGGAAGTGTCTTTCATTCCAGGATTCCAATGCTTAGGATTCCTGTGTCCATTGGGAATTCTCCAGTGGTAGAGTCTTCAGGATTTCCCCAAAGTTAGGTGATCAAGGCCCCACACCCCATTTTTTATTTTGATAGATTGCCATTCTCAGGGTCTGGGAGGCCCTCCCTTGAATCCCTGCACTCCTACATCTGGGTAACCCAGGCCCCTCCGACCATCGTCCCCTGCCCACTTCTCCCTGCTGCCACCCCTTCTAGCAGCCTTCTGTCCTACCTCCCCAAGTGCTCTCACCCCTGCCCCCAAGCCCAGTTGTTGCTGCTGATGGAGAAGGGGTTTCTCTGTTTGCTTGAGGTGAGTGGGATTCGTCCTCACCCCCGGATGGCCTCATTTCCACCTGGAGATGCATCTGTACCTGGTTTGTGTCTGTTGGGAAGCCTTAGGTTTTGTTTGTTTTTTTTTTTTCTCTTCTCCATTTTAAGTCCCTCAGGGAGTTCTGAAACTCCTGGTCCGGGGGTTTGTAATAAAGAGGGCACAGCTGAGCTCCCCAGGTGGACAGCGGCTCTCCTGGAGGCCACATGCTGGACAGCTGCTCTGGCTCTCCCGAAGCTCGGCCAGCTGTGGTGGGGACGTACCTGGACCCTACGATGTCTTCAGCGTTGGGCTGTTACTGTGTTTCCTGAAATAGAGAAGAGTAGTTTATGGAAAAGGTACACCCGGAGCCCAGGCTGCCTGCCGGGGTCCTGTCTTTGCCTCACCTATATTCCGTTTTGGGGAAGAACACTGTCAGTGAGACACTGACCACTGATGCAGAGATTAGCATTTTAGTGTGTGCGTGTGCCCCCTTGGCCGGCTGGGTCACGTGGAGGGAGAGCAGGGTGTAGAAGGGAAGTGGATGCGACAGGTACACGCTTGGTCTAGCACGGGTTGACCTGCCTTCCCGGACACTCAGTAATGTAGGCCCTGGGGGCGCTGCGCCCGTGGGCCGGCGCAGAGTGACCAGCCTGAGGGCTGCTGTGCGGGAGGCCCCTGACGCGTTCATGCAGCACATTACGCCATCATTCCTTTGACTCCTTTGAGCCTTTTGGGGAAAGAACCTGGCTGTGAGTGAATAAAAAGTAGAGATTTACTGTATTTACAGTTATGTACTTGAATCTCTCAATTATGTTCCATGCTTCCCAGTTCTAGCACTGGAGTGACTCCCAGCACCCCCCGTGTGAGCCCCCCCCGCTGGCCCCCCCCCGTGTGAGCCCCCCCGCCGGCACCTC
>PITA01035104.1:0-10861 GCA_004023965.1 Spilogale gracilis
AAGTAAGTGAAACCATGTGATACTTGACCCTCTCTTCCTGGCTTATTTCACTCAGCATAATCTCCTCCAATCCAGTCCATGTTGCTACAAAAATTGGATATTTGTCCTTTTTGATGTAGGCGTAGTATTCCATTGTATATATGGACCACAGAGGAAGAATAAATTTTATATATTTATAACTAACTCCCTGTTATATAGATTTGTTTGACTTCTTTCTCTAGTGACCTTTTGGACTTGATTAAGGCTATCAGCCCTCGACCACAGCTGCCCCAAATATTTTCTGTTTGCTTACCCTCTACTTGTTTTAATTATTTCTTTCAGACTTATTTATTCTAAAGATAAAGCATGAGCAAGAGGGGCAGAGAGAGTAGAAGGAATGCAGAGCAAACTCTGTACTGAGCAAAGCTGACACGGGGCTCAAACTCATGATCCTGAGATCACGACCTGAGCTGAAACCAAGAGTCCAACAATTAACCAACTGTGCCTCCCAGGAGCCCCTGTTTTAATATTTTGACAGAAGGACTTTTTAATTTTGATGATGAAGTCAAAGCCATGAATACTTTCTTTTACCTTTTTTATTTTACTTTCTTTTATCTTTTATTAATATGACAGTTATGTAATCTTTTATTTTTATTTGTTTAAGATTTTATTTTTTTATTTGACAAAGAGAGAGATCACGAGCAGAGAGGCAGGCTGAGAGAGAAGAGGAAGCAGGCTCCCGGCCAGGCAGAGAGCCCAATGCGGGCCTCGATCCCAGGACCCTGAGATCATGACCTGAGCGGAAGGCAGAGGCTTTAACCCTCTGAGCCACCCAGGCGCCCTGTAATCTTCTTTGAAAGCTTTTATTAGGGGCACCTGGGTGTCTCAGTCAATAAGCACCTGCCTTTCAGCTCAGGTCATGATCCTGGAGTCCTAGGGTCAAGCCCCATGCTGGGCTTCCTGCTTGGCAGGAAGCCTGCTGCTCCCTCTCTCACTCCCTCTGCTTGTGCTCCCTCTCTAGCTGTATTTCTGTCTGTCAAATAAATTAATAAAACCTTTAAAACTAAATAAATAAGAATAAAGATTTTATTTATTTCATTTGAGGGGAGCACAGAAAGAGGGAGAGATAGAATCCTAAGGGGACTCCGTGCTGAGCTAGGATCCCAGCACAGGGCTCAATCCCACAACCCTGAGATCATGACCTGAGCTGAAATCAAGAGTCGGAGGCTTAGCCCACCCAGCCACCCAGGTGCACCAGCAGTTACATAATCTTTATTGACCTTAGCAAGGAACAAACACAAACTGTGTCAGAGTTCCTGATGAAAGCCCTGACTTTCTCTCCTTTTTCCCCACAAGTACTTTCTTTAGTCTTTAAGCTTAGAAAGTCATTTCCCACACAGAGATAAAGGATTTATTTATTCATCATTTATCTTATGATGATTATCATCATTCATCAATTCTAAAATAACATTTCTTCACAATTTATCTTCTCTAAAATAAGGATGTGTTTTATAAACCAGTGGATGTTATAGTTTAATTGGCAGCATTTATTTTCTTTTTTTTTTTTTAAGATTTTATTTATTTGACAGAGAGAAACACAGCCAGAGAGGGAACACAAGCAGGGGGAGTGAGAGAGGGAGAAGCAGGCTTCCCACTGAGCTGGGAGCCTGATGTGGGACTCGATCCCAGGTCTCTGGGATCATGACCTGAGCCGAAGGCAGTCGCTTAACCAACTGAACCACCCAGGCGCCCCGGCAGCATTTATTTTCTTAGTGGTATCTAAAATAATGGTGTGTCTTAAAAATTTTTTTTAAAGATTTTATTTATTTGACAGAGAGAGAGAGATCACAGGTAGGTAGAGAGGCAGGCAGAGAGAGGAGGAAGCAGGCTTTCTGCTCAGCAGGGATGTGGGGCTCGATCCCAGGACCCTGAGATCATGACCTGAGTTGAAGGCAGAGGCTTAACCCACTGAGCCACCCAGGCGCCCCATGGTGTGTCTTAAAATTGGTGACATCTTAGTTTTGATGAAAACTGGTATATTTCACTTTTTAATTTTTGTGATGACACATTGTGGGCCATTAAAATTATGTTTTTAGGGGTAGTTCAGCCGGTTAATCTCTGCCTTCTGCTCAGATCATGATCCCAGGGTGGTGATCCCAGTGTCCTGGGATGGAGCAGGGAGCCTGTTTCTCCCTCTCCTCCCTCTGTTCCTCCCCTTGCTCGTGTGCTCCGTCTCTCTCTCTCTCTCTCTCTCTCTCTCTCTCTCTCTCTCTCAAATAAACACAATCTTTTAAAATATAATAAAATTATGTTTTTATAGATTTTTTGATATTGTGAAGAAATGTTTGTGATATAATTGTATGTGGGGAAAGAGCAGAAAACAATATTAAGAAGTAGTATATAGACCATTTAAAACTATGTTAATGTTAAATTAAAACACTGCGACCACAGAAATGCAAATAAAATAACAGTCCAACACCTTTTGCCTCTGATTTTCAAAGTAGTGACTATTAAAAAGAGTGAGAAGAGCTGGAAATTGGGCGCCTGGGTGGCTCAGTGGGTTAAAGCCTATGCCTTTGGCTCAGGTCATGATCTCAGGGTCCTGGGATGGAGGCTGCATTGGGCTCTCTGCTCAGCAGGGAGTTGCTTCCTCCTCTCCCTCTGTCTACTTGTGATCTCTCTCTCCGTCAAATAAATAAATAAAATCCTTTAAAAAAAAAAAGAATCTGGAAATAACGCACTCAGGTGACATTCACATACATACACTGCGTTGGGGTTGGAATGTAAATTGGAAAAGTCTCTCTGGAGGGCTATCAGCAATATATTATATATTCAAAGTCTTAAAAATATATGTCCCTTTTTTTTTTTTTAAAGATTTTTTTATTTGGCAGAGAGAAACACAGCCAGAGAGGGAACACAAGCGGGGGAGTGAGAGGGGGAGAAGCAGGCTTCCCGCTGAGCAGGGAGCTGGATGTGGGGCTCCATATAGGGACTCTGGGATCATGACCTGAGCTGAAGGCAGAGGCTCAATGACTGGGCCACCCAGGTGCCCCTATGCTATTAACATTAGGGGGAAAACTGTCCAATCTTGTATGGGTGGCAATTTTTTTGAGAAAAACTGATCCATGATCTATAAAATGGTGGGGGCACTGGGTGGCTCAGTTGGTTAAGCTTCCCACAGTGACTGTTGATTTCTGCTCAGGTCATGATCTCATGGTTGTGGGATCTAGCACCATCTCCCCAATCCAGCAGGGTGCTCAATGGGAAATCTGCTTGAAATTCTCTCTCTCTCTGCCTCTGTCCCTCCCCCACCGTCGCTCGCAAGCTCTCTCAAAATAAAATCTTTAAAAATAATAATAATAAGGGAGGCTTGGGTGGCTCAGTCCTTGAGCATCTGTCTTCAGCTATGGTCATGATCCCCGGAGTCCACCGATTGCTCTGCCGGAAGCCTGCTTCTCCCTCTCTCACTCCCCCTGCTTGTGTTCCCTCTCTAGCTCTGTTTCTCTCTGTCAAATAAATAAATAAAATCTTAAAAATAATAATAAAAATTGTAATTTAGGGGTGTATTTTTGAAAAGCTGTTTACAGTATTCGTTGAGTGAAAAACAATTCATGGAACAATAACAGTATTTCAGTTTTCTGAAATATGCCTATCACACAGGTAGAGAATGTGTATACACCACACACAAGGCATAATCCAAAAATGCTCACAGGAACTTTTTAGATGGTGCAAGCAAGGGTAAATTGCCTTGTTTTGTTTCTTGGTATTTCCCACCGTTTTAATGCTCAACACCTGTTATTTGTAGCTAGAAAACTCCACAGTCCTGTGAGTGGTAAGACAGAACGTCAGGACAGGAACTGCGACCCATCCTCCGAGCAGCTCAGCACCAGCAGCCTCCCGAACGTGTTCGGGGACTTGGGGACCCCATTTTGCAGCTGGAGACGGAACGCCCCAGCGGCCCAGTGGTTGGAGCCTGAGACTAGGCTCCCAAGTGCATCCCGGCCGCATGCCGCGTGGCTCTGCCCATGCAGCCTGCTGATCACGGTTGTGTTAAACTAGACCTCTTCCTCCCAAGCTTCGTGCAGACTGCGAAACCTCCACCGGGTTTGAATTCGGGTATTTCGGTGCGGCAGAAACAAAGGCGGAGGCGGAGCGTCCCGGGGGCGGGGCCTGGGTCTCTCGGAGGAGTGGGGTGCCGGACGCACCGCCACTAGGAAAAGGGGATCCTAACGCGCCCCCTTCGGTTCGCTCTGCGCATTTCCTTTAAGGCAGAACGCGACTACCACGGGTTTTGAAATTTCTCTCTCTTGACCGTGGTCTCCTAAGGCTTTATTTAACCCAGCCACTCATTGCGGTTGAATCCTGAAGCCAGGTGTTCAGAATGCACCAATGGCTAATGTCATTCCTTACATTTATAGTTGTTTTATTGTGGGGGCGCCTGGGTGGCTCAGTGGGTTGAGCTTCCCAACTCGGTCACGATCTCAGGGTGTGAGGTCCAGCCCTGCAAAGGTTCTGCGAGGAACCTGTCCTCCCTCTCCCTCTGCTCCCCGCCCCCCCAAAAATGAATAAAATCTTTTTAAAAACTTTTGTAATGTGGTAAAATATACATAACAAAGTGACCACGTTAACAGCTTTTAAGTGTACTCTTGGGTGGGATTAAAAACACTCAGTGTGTTGTGCAAGTATCACCACCATCCATCTCCAGGACATTTTCATCTTCTCACCTGAAAGGCTACCCCTTAAGAACCAACTCCCCATTTTCCCTCCCCAAGCCCTGGTGACCTCTATTCTACCTGATTCTAGGAATTTGCCTATTCTAGGTACCTGATACAAGTGGAATAATAGGACGTTTGTCCTTTGTGTGTGATTCATTTCACCCAACGCAATGTTTTCAAGGCCCATCCCTATACTAGCGTGGTCAGTTTCCTTTCTTTTTCAAACTGAATAATATTGTTATGTGTATATACCACATTTTGTTTACTCATTCATCCATGAGTGGACATTGGAGTTGGGTTCCAGCTTGTAGCTATGGTGAATAATGCTGCTTTGAACATTGGGGTACAAGTATCTACGAGATTCTCAGCTTTTCCTTCTTTTAGGTATTTACCTATGAGTGGAATTGGCGGATCATATGTAATTCTGTTTTCCTTTTGGACCACTGTTTTTGCTAGAGGCTGAACCACTTCAATGTTCCCAGCAGCAAGACACAAGGCTCCCCAGTTTGTGCACATCCTCAGCAATGCTTGTTATTTTCTGGCTTTTGTGTTTGTTTTTATATATTTTTAAAATATTTTATTTATTTACTTGATAGAGAGAAACACACCTAGAGAGGGAACACAAGCAGGGGGAGTGAGAGAGAGGGAAGCAGGCTTCCCGCAAAGCAGGAAGCCTGATGCGGGGCTCGATCCCAGGACTCCAGGATCATGATCTGAGACAAAGGCAGATGCTTAACGACTGAGCCACCCAGGCACCCATTTTTGTATTTTTACAGAAGCTGTCCAAAGGAGTATCTCACAGTGGTTTCCATTTGCATTCCCCAGTGAATAGTGGTGCTGATCATTTTTCATGTGCTTATTGCTCATTCACCCAAAAAATGTTCCAGTGTATTCCATACACTGAGCACTGGAGGCATAATCTCAGGAGAAAAGATCCCTGCCCCCTCAAGGAGCTCGCAGTTGAGTGAGGGAGGTGAACAAAAAAAACCCCAAACAATTCTGCAATTCAGTCCATGATGATAGATTCTGACATGTGCTATGCAGGACAGCAAGAGCCCCAAATGTAATTTAGAGTTGGGGGATGTGGCTGAGAAAGTGGCACTTAAATTGGGATTTGACAGGTGAGAGGGCCTGCTTCAGGGCAGAGTGATTTGGCAAAGGCAACCCAGCTTTGAGGCTGGGAGGCTAGACATGGTTCAAGGCTCACGCTGCACAGTGATCCATTTTATGTTCTCAAAGACTTGTCTTGCTGCTGGATAGCCAATAGATAAAGGACTCCTCCTTCCTCCCCCACCCCACCCGACATTCACTACATCCTGCCTTACACCCACAGGCAGACACCCTTTGGCCCAGTCTCCGTCATCTCTCTGTCATCTGATGAGGGCACTTATCTTGTCCCTAGTCACTCTCAACATGGAGTGATTTTTTTTCCCCTACCAGGTTTACTGAGATATAATTCATATACTATACAATTTTTTTAGTGTAGTCACAGAATTCCGCCCCTGTCACCACCTTCTAAGTTTAGAGCATTGTCCTCGCCCACAAAAAGAAACCCCTTACCCATTGTCAGTCCAGAGTGATCTTTCCAAACTGCAATCAGATCACAAAACTAACCTGCTTTGAATTCTTTGGAGGCTCTCACTGCACTTCAAGGTAAGTCATTTCTTTGCCATGATGGGACTCCTGTGTAACTCCCATCTTCTCATGACCTCTTCACCACCTACGCTCCGGCCTTCAGCTGCTCCAACCACACTGGCCTTCTTTCTGCTCTTTTCCATCACAGGCCTTTGCAAATGGGGATTCTTCTGCCCAGAGCACTGTCCCCCAGATGCCATCATCACTAGCTCCTTCTTTGGGTCTCTCTCTATCAAATTCCTCTCTTTGAATCATTCATACCTTTTCTACATCCTGTGATCATCTTGTTTATTTCCGTGATGACTTTTTCTTGGCTGTTTCCCACATTAGAATGTTGGTTCCCGGGCGCCTGGGTGGCTCAGTCGGTTGAGCGACTGCCTTCGGCTCAGGTCATGATCCCGGAGACCCGGATCGAGCCCCACATCGGGCTCCCTGCTCGGCAGGAAGCCTGCTTCTCCCTCTCTCACTCCCCCTGCTTGTGTTCCCTCTCTCGCTGTGTTTCTCTCTGTCAAATAAATAAAATCTTTAAAAGAAAAAAAAAAAAAAAAAGAATGTTGGTTCCCTTGCTAGCACTGGGACAGAGTGCCTGGCACATAATAGGCATCAACAAGTGAGTGTTGATGAGAAAAGGATTAGGGAGAAACAGGAGAAGGACATGTGAAGGTCAGTGCCCAGGAGCAGATGAAGGCACCATTTGCTGAAATGGGGAGGGCTGGAGGCAAGCAGAAAGGAGGGGGCAGTAGCTCCACTGTGAACAAGCTCAATTTGAGATCCTCCAAGATATCCAAGTGGGGATGTCATATGAGCAGCTGGAGTTTCATAAGTTTAAAGCCAACAAGGAGTAGTCGAGGCTGGATATAAAAATCTGGATGTCACTGGATACAGATGATATTTAAAACCTTAGGGATGGGGGCACCTGGGTGGCTCGGTTGGTTAAACGACTGCCTTCGGCTCAGGTCATGATCCCGGAGACCCGGGATCGAGTCCCACTTCGGGCTCCCTGCTCGGCGGGAAGCCTGCTTCTCCCTCTCTCACTCCCCTTGCTTGTGTTCCCTCTCTGGCTGTATTTCTCTCTGTCAAATAAATAAATAAAATCTTAAAAAAAAAAAACAAAAAAAACCTTAGGGATGAGGGTGTCTGGGTGGCTCAGTAGGTTAAAGCCTCTGCCTCAGCTCAGGTCATGATCTCAGGGTCCTGGGATCGAGGCCCGCATTGGGCTCTCTGCTCCGCAGGGAGCCTGCTTCCTCCTCTCTCTTTGCCTGCCTCTCTGCCTAATTGTGATCTCGCTCTCTGTCAAATAAATAAATAAAATCTTTAAAAAAAATAAAACCTTAGGGATGAATACAGGGGTTTCTACCCTCGAGAATGGTATTCCATTCCAACATCGGGCATCACACAAGCTAAAGATTGGGAGGTTGCATCAGTGAAAGGAAAGGAAGAAAGAAAAAGGAGGGGAGGGAGGGAGGAAAAAAGGATGGAGAGAAAGAAGGAAAGGAAAAGAAAGGAAAGGAGAGGAGAGGAGAGGAAACGAGAAATGACGACAGTAAAGGAGGCTGAAAATGAGTGGCCAGAGAGATGGGCAAAGCCTGGAAAGTACAGGGTTTCCGGTGGAAGAGTATGGCCCACAGCATCAATTTCTAGCGAGAAGACTCAGATGATAAACAGAGACCCTGGAATTCGGCAACACGGAAGCACTGGTGCCTTTAGCAAGAGCAGGTTAGGTCGAGCAGAAGGGGTAGAAAGCAGAGTGGGGTGCAGGGGAGAGTAAGGGAGGGCACACACAACACCCACATACTCTTCTTTGAACACAAAATAATAAGTGTGTGTTGGTTTGAGCCACTACGTTTGTGGTAATTTTACTGCTTGTGGTATGCAGTAACAGGAAAACAATACAAGAAGGTATTCCAGGAAATAAAAAGGATAATTCATTTTCTTGCAAATCAAGAATAATCTAGTGATTATATCCATGGATACACAGAAAGGCATTTGATTAAAAAAAGAAAGAAAGGCACTTGATAGAATCCTCTGTCTTTTCTTTTTAAAGATTTTATATATTTATTGGACAGAGAGACAGCGAGAGTAGGAACACAAGCAGGGGGAGTGCGAGAGGGAGAAGCAGGCTTCCTGCCAAGCAACTCCATCCTGGGACTCCAGGACATTTACTGACTGAGCCACCCAATGTCCCTCCTCTACCTTTTCTTAATAAAGTCCTAAGCTAAAAAGGAATAGAAGAATATACTTAAATATGATAAAGACTATTTACTAGAACTCAAAATTATAAAGCCAACTAAATAGATATATCAGAGTTGTTTCTGCTGCAATCTGGATCAAGACAGGGGTTCTGGGGCACCTGGGTAGGCGGGAAGTCTGCTTCTCCCTCTTCCACTTCTCCTGCTTGTGTTCTCTCTCTTGCTATCTCTCTGTCAAACAAATACAAAATTTTAAAAATTTTAAAAAGGCAGGGGTTCTCACTCCTCTTTAAGATTGTGTTGAAAGGTCTAGCTAGACAATGTAATTAGAACTGGCTTAAATGATTTTTTTTAAAGAAACTGATTTTATTATTTTTTTTAGATTTTCTTTATTTATTTGACATAGAGAGATCACAAGTAGGCAGAGAGGCAGGCAGAGAGAGAGGAGGAAGCAGGCTCCCTGCTGAGCAGAGAGCCCTATGCTGGGCTCCATCCCAGGACCCTGAGATCATGACCTGAGCCGAAGGCAAAGGCTTTAACCCACTGAGCCATCCAGGTGCCCTTAAATGATTTTTTTAAAAAGTCTTCTCTGCACTCATTGTTGGGCTCAAATTCACAACCCTGAGACCAAGAGTTGCATACTCTACTGAACATACCAGGCAGGCGCCCTTCAAACTGGTTTAAATGATTTTAAAGCTCATTTGGGGGGCGCCTGGGTGGCTCACTTGGTTGAGCGACTGCTTTCGGCCCAGGTCATGGTCCCGGAGACCGGGGATCGAGCCCCGCATCGGGCTCCCTGCTCGGTGGGAGGCCTGCTTCTCCCTCTCTCACTTCCCCTGCTTGTGTTCCCTCTCTCGCTGTGTTTCTCTCTGTCAAATAAATAAAAATCTTAAAAAAAAAAAAAAAAAAAAGCTCATTTGGAAGAACAAATGCCTGAGTAGATCCCAGAATTTTCAGAATGGAAGAATAGTGATAGAGTGGGACAGGTCACAAAGAGCTTGCAGATATATATGGGAAGGTAATACATGACTAAGATGGCATATCTGTTGAGTGAAAAAAAAGAGGTGATTCATTTTTTTAAAAGATTTATTTTAGAAAGGGAGAGCACTTGGGGCGTCTGGGTGGCTCAGTTAGTTAAGCGACTGCCTTCGGCTCAGGTCATGATCCCGGAGACCGGGGATCGAGTCCCATATCGGGCTCCCTGCTCAGCGGGGAGCCTGCTTCTCCCTCTCTCTCTCCCGCTGCTTGTGTTCCCTCTCTGGCTGTGTTTCTCTCTGTCAAATAAATAAAATCTTTAAAAAAAAAAAAAAAAGAAAGAGAGCACAAGTGGGAGGGGCAGAAGGAGAGGGAGACAGAAACTCAAGCAGACTCCACACTGAGCTCGGAGCCAGATGCGGGGCTTGATCTCACGACCCCAAGATCATGACATGAGTCGAAACCAAGAATCAGATGGCACCCAGGTGCCCTGATGATTAATTTTGTTGGGTGGTACTGACACTATTGGCCATGCTAATGGGGGAAAAAAACCCAAAAGCTGGACTCCAACCCAGTGGTTCTCAACGAAGGGGATTTTGCTTCCATTGGACATTTGGCGATATCTGGTGACATTTTGGTTGTCATAACTGGAGTTGGTGCTATTGGCCTCCAGTGCATAGAGGCAGAAATATTGCTACTAAACATCCTACAATGTACAAGACAGCTCCCACAGCAAGGAATTATCTGGTTCCCAATGTCAGTAGGGCCGTGATTAAGAAATCGTGTTCCAAAATAACACAAAATACCTGGTGTGTCTGGGTGGCTCAGTCAGTTAAGCGTCCAACTCTTGATTTTGGCTCAGGTCATTATCTCAGGGTCATGAGATCAAGCCCTGCATTGAGCCCTGTCAGCAAAGAATCTGCTTAAGGTTCTCTCTCTTCCTCTCTCTCCCTCTGCTCCTCCCCCTGCTCACACTCTCCCTCTAAAATAAATAAAAATCTATAATAACCTAAATCTAAAGTCTAAAACTCAAAAATCTAACATAAATAAAAAATACATAAATAAAAATCTTCGAAATAACACAAAACACCAAAATACTTCTCTGATGCATTGAAGATTTCATAATAAATATTTAAATAAAAAACAGTATATTAGGGGCGCCTGGGTGGCTCAGTTGGTTGGGCGACTGCCTTCGGCTCAGGTCATGGTCCCGGAGACCCGGGATCGAGCCCCACATCGGGCTCCCTGCTCGGCGGGAAGCCTGCTTCCCCCTCTCTCACTCCCCCTGCTTGTGTTCCCTCTCTCGCTGTGTTTCTCTCTGTCAAATAAATAAATAAAATCTTTAAAAAAAAAAAAAACAAAAAAAAA
>PITA01035105.1:0-10858 GCA_004023965.1 Spilogale gracilis
TGGCGGGGAACCCGACAAAGGAAGTTTCTTCTTCTAGTTTGCTGAGAGTTCTTGTCACGAATGAATATCGAATTTTGTCACTTTCTTTTAATTTGAAATGATCATGGAGTATTTCATCTTTCATATATCAAGATGGTGGGTTGTGCTGATTGATCTCAATTTTAAGCAGCTGTGCACCCCACTTTGTCACTATGCGTCATTGCTTGTGTGCATTGTTTGCTCGGTTCGCTAGTATTTTGTTGAGTGTTTCTGCACCGGGTTTGTAAGGGATATTTGTATGTCGTTTTAATTTTTATGTTGCCAGGAGCCCGATTTTGCTGTCCGGGTAAAGCTGGCATCATGATATCAGTTGGAAAGCATTTCTCCTCCTCTATTTTCTGAAAGAGATCGTGTAGAATCAGTAGTATTTCTTCTCTAAATATTCATGAAATGTACCGAAGAAACGGTCTTATCTGGAATTCTCATTCTCAGGTTTTTGTTTTGTTTTGTTTTGTTTTTACCATGAAGCCAATTACTTTAAGTCAACAAGGATTTTTCGGGTTCTCTGTTAATTCTTGGATGAATTTTGATAGCTTGTGGCTTTCAGTTAATTGGTCTGTTTCATCTAAGTCGTGGAGCACGTGCCCACAGAGGGGTCTGTACTGCCTCCTCCTGTCTGCAGTGTCTTTGCGGACGGTTCCGGTGTCTCCTTCCTCCATTACAGAACTGCTCATTCAAACTTCCCTCTCATCAGTCTATTTAAAGGTCTATCGATTTTATTGGTGTTTCCAAAAAACAGATTTTTAGTTTCATAGATTTTTTTTCTTTATGGTCTTTCTGGTTTTAATCCATGGATTTCTCTTACGTTTATTGCTTTTTTCCTTCTGCTTGCTCTCAGTTTACACTGCTCTTCTTTTTCTAATTTCTTAAGCTGGGAGCTTAGATTATTGATTTCTGACTTTCCTCTGTTTCAGATATAAGCATTTATTTCTTCTTTTTAATTAGATGCTGACATAATATAAAAGTTCCTCGGAACACTATGAAGTTTTGATATGTTGTATTCCTATTTTCATTCAGTTCAAATAGTTTCTAATTTTTCCAAGAGATCATCCAGGGTGCATGGGCTATCTAGATGTGTTCTGCTTAATCTCGACGTATTTGGGAAATTTCCCAGATATTTTTGTTATTTTTTCCTAGTTTAATTCCACCATGAGTTTTTTGTTTTAGATTTGTTGAGGTGTGTCTTATGGCCCCAGGTCTGGTCTGTTTCAGTGAGTGTCTGTTGGTGCCCAAGGACGCAAGCTTTGTTGTTGCTCAGTACAGTACTTTGTAGACGTCAGCTGGGCCCTGTTGGCTCCTTGTTGTCAGACCTCCCACACCCTGGCTCATTTTCTGTCACCTTCCCTCTCGGTTACTGAGAGAAGTCTTGTTAGGACTCAACTGTAGCTCCCTCTCCCCTACAAATGTGTATGTTGAAATCCGAGCCTCCGGTGTGGCTATATTAAGAGATGGGCCTTTAAGGAGGTAATTAAGGTTAAAATAGGTCAGGAGGTAGGGCCCTAACCTGACGGACTGGTGTGTTTATAATCGAAGGAACAGAAACCCGATACTCTCTGCATCCCTATACCTCCGCAAGCGCAGAGAGAAGGAACTGTGAGGACACAGTGAGCAGGTGGCTGACTACAAGCCAAGGAAAGCCCTCTCTTGTCTTGACCTCTGACTTCCAACCTCCAGAACCGAGACAGAGAAAACATCGTGTGAGCTGCCTGGTCTGTGGTCTCTGGTGCAGCCGCCTGAGTGGACGAGATGGGCAGGAGCTTGATTCCCCCCGCTTTTGGGGCTATCAGCCGTTTCCTGTACTTTGCTGCTCTGCTAATACAGCATACTAGTTGAGCCCAATTACATCTTCTTGGTGGGCTGACCGTGTTAACATTGTGTGACATTTCTCCTTATTGCTCAAAGGTCCACTCTGTGACTTCAGTTTTTTAAATTGTTGCTTACTAAGCATATCTTTTTCTATCCTTTTATTTTTATCTATCTGTATTTTTATATTTTTTATAGATGCATGTTGGTAGGTCGTGTTGCTTTTATCCATCCAATTTCCGGTTTTAATTGGCATGCTGAGATGATTCGCAGCTATCTGAATTATTGATACATTTGAATTTAGGTCTATTGCTTATGTGTTCCATTGTATGTTCTCTATTTATATGCTTTGTCCACTTGTCCTCCCTTTCTTGCCTTCTTTTGCATTACTGGAATACTTTTCATTTTTATTTATTTATTTATTTTTAATGATTTTATTTATTTGAGAGAGAAAGAGTGGGAGAGAACACCAGAGGGGAGATGGTCAGAGGGAGAAGCATCCTCCCTGCAGAGCCAGAAGCCTGACATGGGACCTGATCCTGGGATGCTAGGATCATGACTGGAGCCAAAGGCAGCTGCCCAACCAACCGAGCCCCCCAGGGGCCCTGGGATATTTTTTAGTCTTTTGTTTTGGTTTACCTTTTTTTTTTTTTTTACTCTATCTCTTTCTATATTTTCTTTAGTGCTTACTCTAGAAATTACAGTACAGATATAACTTCTCACTCCACTATTCAATCTACTTGAATTAATATTTTACCACCTCAAGCGACATATGAGACCTCATCGCCACAGGAAGAAATAGAATTTCTGAACAGACCGAAAACCAGCAAAGACGTCTGGTCAGTAATGGAAGATCTCCCAACAAACAGGAGTCCAGGACCCGATGGCCTCAGAGGGGACTTGTACCGGACATTTAGAGAAGAGCTCATACCTATTTTTCTCAAACTAGTCCCAAAAATAGAAGAAGAAAGAAAGCTTCCAAATCTACCCTGTGAGGCCAGCATTACCCTGATTCCAAAACCAGATAAAGACACCACCGAAAAAGAGAACTACAGGCCAATATCCCCAATGGACATGGATGCAGTAATTCTCAACGAGGTACTCGCAAACCGAGTCCAACAATATACAAAAAATTAACTCACCACGATCAAGTGGGGGTTTATCTGTGGGATGCAAGAGTGGTTCAGGATTCACAAATCAATCAATGGGGTACAGCACATCCACAAGAGAAAGGATAAAAATCACGGGACCCTTTCAGTAGGTGCAGAGAAGGCATCTGAGTAAGTACAACATCCATTCAACAAAGGCGGTGCAGAGGGAGCCCAGCTCGACATGATACAGGCCAGATATGGAAAGCCCACGGCGAACATCATCCTCAATAGGGAAAAGCTGAGAGATTTCCCCTGAAGTTAGGAACCAGACAGGCATCTCCAGTCTCACCACTGCTAATCCAACATAATCTGGAAGTCCTAGGCACTGCAGTCAGACAACAGAAAGTAATAAAAAGCATCCAGGTTGGTGAGGAAGAGGTAAGACCGTCACTCACCACGTGGGTCCCTCTAACACTACTCTTCACGTGTGCTCACTGCGAGTGATACACCCGCATGCACTGGGCATCCTGAGACGGCCCCACTGATGTCAGACAGAACGGCACCACCGCTGGGAAAATCAGCAGGAGTAATGGGGAGAAGGAGCCCTGAGCCCTCACTCAGGGACCCACGGGTCTCTTTTTCTTCCTCCAGGAGGTCTGAGCCTCCCCCTGGCATCACCTCTTTCTGCCTGAAGGGCCCCTGGCCCGGCTTTCAAAGCGAGTGTGTCGCGGTAAGTGCCCAGGGCGCTCCTCCCCCTAAGAGTGCCTGGAGTTCACTAAGTGCTGAAGGCGGCTTCGCTGCACTTACAACTGGCTTGGTGGCTCTTTTGGTTTTTATTTTAAACATGTTCTTCCATATTCCCGTCTCCATGTTGTTGAAGGAGAAATCCACCCTATTCAAATTATCGTTCCCCATGGGGATGTGCCATTTAATTCATTTAATTAGTTAATTTAAATAAACTCTACACTCTACTGGACACCAGCCACCTGTCACCCCCTGGACACAGCAGGAAGCCGGGCTCCGTCGGGTCCGGGCAGACCTGTAACAGGTGCGTGGGAACCTCTCCGGCTTCCGCCGTAGCTCTACTGGTTATCGCAAACGTTTTGCTCACATGCTAAGATTGCACTGCTCTTCTCTTCCCTTCATGGGAACAAAAACCTCTTCTAGAGTTGGTGGAAAATACTGAGACTCTGGTTCTCCACCCATTCATTGAGACAGAATTTATGTTCCCAAGAAATTTTTTAGTTTCTCCTTGAAGTCACAGGTCGTGCTTTTCCTTGGAAACCATGCGGGATGAAACAGACGCGAATGAGGTTGCACGTTCTGATCGCAGCCCTGCTGCTCCTCACTGTGTCTTTATACCTGGGCAAGCTTCTGCCCCTCTCTGGAAGGCCAGCTCCTTGTGTGGCAAAATACAGAGATTAAACAGGGCAACTCTTAAGGTCTTGCCTAGATAGATGACTTGTCAGATGTCTGACTCCTTGCTACGAGATCAGAAACACATCAGGCGGCTGAGAAATGTTTATCAATGAGAAGAAAGTGCGCCTCGCTCTGCCTGCTTGCTGCTGGCAGCCTCCGGATGCGCGCAGGTGCGACTGTGTGGCCAGCAGGAGGTGGCAGGTGCGAAGGGGCGTCGCTTCTGAGCGGGGCAGGTAGCCCATCTTTCCACCGCAGGGCCCTCTCTGGCACTCCGACGGCATCTGGAAGGGGCTGGCACCTCCGGCACACTCAGGACAGCGGGCCACGAAGGACCTCCCAGCCCCCGACGGAGACGAAGTCACCTGTGACAGTTGGGAGTTGGACGGCCACCCCACGGGAGCGACGAGCATCCAGACTGCCCAGCTGGATGGCTCCCCTTCCTGACCACAGACAGTGCGCGATGTGTGCTGTTCCCAGCGGCTGGCTTGAGGCCCCAGGGTCCAGCAGCAGCAGACCGCGCTCTTCTGGGCGGGATGACCAGCGTGGAGCCCAGAGGCTGTTTTGAGCTCTGGGAGCAGCAGCCCTTGTCCTCTCTCGGGTGTGAATGATGACTTGGGAGCTGTCTTCCTTCAGAACCAAAACACTGTGTTCCTACGTGCATTATTCCTGACTCAGCGAAGCCGTGGCCTGCTTGCCAGACGCGGAGGTGGAGCCCGGCATCTCAAGGAGGGGCGCAGGGAGTGACACCTGCCGCGCCCGACGTTTGGGAAGCTGCTTCCTCCAAAGGCTAGACCCGACACCACGGGATCACACTGTGTGCCCGGCAGGTGGAAACCCTCCATGCGGGTGAACCACAGAGAAACCCCGGCACGTGGCCTGCCGTCGGAAGTAGGGGCGCCAGGGCGGGGGTGAGGGGCTTTCACTGCCTGCGCAGCTGAGAGCATGTCACTGTTTGGGAATGCGCTCTCCGCAAACAATCCGCGGCATTTCTAAAGTGGGTGATGGGGGGGTCTTGTGGGACAAGGGCAGGCTCAGTGGTCAGCAGAGTTCGGGAATCAAGGCTCTTCCTGGAAAGGTGCAGGGAGCTCCGGCAGCAGAGAGACCCGCGCCACTCTGCTCCGTCCGCACAGAGCTGGTGCCCAAGACCACTCATTCCAGCAAGGAAACGATCCAGAGTCCTTATGTGGAGTGGTTGCCATGGAAATAACCGGTGCCCTTGTTTTCCATGGCAACCACTCTAGTTAACTCAGACACAGAAGGGGCTTGACGTCGTTTCCCTTGGTGGGAAGAAAATAAAGGCAGAGACAGCGAGGCCTTCTGTGGGCAGCAGGCGAGGGGTCATCACAACCTTGTCATTTTCTTTCAGCTTTTACTCCTGGAGGGCAGACAACACCAGGGCTTTCTGAACCTCGGGTTCTGTGGAGTTCCAGCTCCCAGTTACCGTCCAGGCTGAGTGACAGGGTCCGAGGCTTTGGGGGGCGCAGACCCACTGGTCAGCTCTGGGGTGCCCGCAGGGAGGGCCGTGTTGCTGTCCCACACCACCACCGGGCGGCCCGCCTCGCAGGAGCCTGTCTCGTGTGACTTCCGTGTGGCGTAAAGGAGCCAACACGTGCCCAGCCCTCGACGCGGGGCCTAGCGGTCCGTTAGCTGTCGTGTGCTTCCTTTAACTTTGCTCCAACTTACTGCCTTTCCAAAAATGGTGGGTAGGTAGGCACACGCTAGAATTGAGCCCACTGGAGGTTAGCCCAGCCTGGGGCCGGGGGCAGGTGAGGCGGTGTGAGACCCACATTCATGCCACCCCCACGAGGCGACGGATGCCTCAGGGGCTAAAGGCAGGTGTGCCCTCAGTCCCCTCCGAGAGCACAGCTCCCCTCTTCACGTATTCTCGGTGCGATTGACGAGGAACTGGTGCTCGCCACCTGCAAGGGCACCGTGAGCCCGAGGACCACCTCTGGAAAGCCTGTTAACGAAGGAAGAGACAAGGTATCAGAGCAGGTGTTCCCGCTGGGAACAGACGTGCCAGCAGGACCAGGGCGCTCTGCCCCCGCCACGGAGATCCGTGTGCGCCATCCTTCTTGGAGAATAGGAAAGGGCTGTCACACGACAGAGTGCCCGAGCAGATGCCGCTCACCACGCCCAGGAACCGCTGGGGCCGTCGCGGGGGTCCTGGGGGCAGACCCCTCCCTGGGGCACAGGCCGCCGTCCTGCTGCCTGTCGCGGCCAGGATCCCTGAGCACCTGTATCCAGGAGCCTGGACGGCCGGGGGATGCCCGTGTCTGTGGGCCTCGGTGCTGGAGGGCTCCCCGTCGCGGAGCGCTCGGACCCCTGCAGAGTGTCTCCGTGTGATGGCGCGCCAGGACACTCGCGTGAGTCACTGCTCCCACGAAAAGGTAATACGGGACTGATGAACATACGAGTCCACAGGAGGCATCTTCTAGAAGGCAGTAGGGGACCCCTAACAGCAGGACTTGAGCCTGGCTGCACCCCAACTCTGATCTGGGGCAAATTACCCAAACATATAAGGTCCACACACCGTTTCAGCCCACTCTCTAAAGACCCGAGGCTAAGTGAGATCCTCATGGGCCTGTTCGCTCTGAGGTGACACTTCCTCCCCTTCCTCGAGCCGGCGTCCCTCCCCAGCACGCCAGGCTTTCACTGCCTCCTCTGGGTGATGCCCAAGCCCAGGCCTCGATGGAAACAGGGTCCCCGCCATCACTGGACAGAACACACTCCCCGGGGGGGTCGGGGAAGCCCGCGGGGCTCACTGCACAGACCCGGGGAGACAAGGTGCGTCCAGCACCAGAGTCAACAGAGAATTACAAGATTAAAGGAGAAATCTGAGAGGAGATGAAGGTGAAAGGAAATACTGAAAGAACCAAGGAGGAAGCCGAGGGGGGGGACAAGGAGCTGCAGGGCTGGCCTCTGGCCATGGCCAGGAAGTGGGGAGTGTGCGGTTCCCTCCCGCGGGGGCGCCTCCCCCTCCCCTCCCGTGTGTGCCTCCCCCTCCCCTTCCGCGGGCGCCTCCCCGCTCCTTTAACCCCGAGGGGAAAGTGGGAACTGTGAGATTGAGTCCATGGTTAAGACAGATGTCACTTCCTGGAATGAGGCTCTTCCAGGAGGACCCAGGGCAGTGGCTGAGTTCTGTGCTGTCCCATCAGGGCCTCACCACGGAGCAGGGGATGAGCGGTCCGTCCGGGTCGCGCCCCGAACCTGGGAGGGGCAGCGTGGTACCCAGAACACCTTCTGAAATAAACAAGTTTAATTATGAGAGTTTTTAACATACACAAAGGTAGAGAGAAGACTGTCACGGATTCGCAGACGTTTACCCCGTGATTAACAATTTAACATTTTGTTATATTTGCTGCATCTACTGTTCTGGTCGAAGGATTTGGGCCGGCTCACGGAGATCTCGACCTTTCAGCCCTCAGCTCGTCCTCGGGCGTTTCTGAAGAACTAAGCCGGTGTCCCGTGGAACCCAGCACGGTCGTACTCAGCCAGCAGATGCGGCCCCTCGGGTCCTGCAGCACCCGGCCCGGCCACCTGCCCCTCGTCGTCCTGTGCTTCCGCTCTCCCGCCGGGCGTGTCCTACCGCTGCCATTGGTGGGGGTGGCGGCCCAGCTGCTTTCAGCCAGACAAGCGCGAGGAGAAGATAAGAGCAGGCCATGAGCTCCCTGCCCAGAAACTCCTGTGTTTATTTTTGGAAAGTAAGAAAAGTGACGGTGAGTTAGATGAGGAGCTCAAGCCACAGGAGTGCCGTGAGGCTCTCTGGCTCGGCCAGCCCTCTCGCGGGGCCCGCAGCGCAGGCCTGTCATCCGCACCTGCGTGTGTCTTCTCCTCCTTCCGGCGGAGGGAGAGTCCTGGGGTTCCCCCGGCGGCCTCCGTGGCAGAGCGTCGAGGTGGGGCCGTCAGCAGCTGGAAACGCACACATCAGGTGCGTCGGTGGCGCCGACCGTTAAGCGTCCGACTCTTGGTTGCGGCTCAGGTCATGATCTCGGGGTCATGAGACTGAGCCCCAAGTCTGCCTGGGATTCTGTGTCCCCCTCCCCACCCTGCCCCCAGTGTTCTCTCTGCCTTTCTCTTTCTTGAGTAAATAAATCCATAAATCCTTTTTTTAAAAATTAAAAAAATGAACTCACCATTCCAAGAAGGAACTCATTCAATGTTGCCAAGTCGCAGAGTGACTTTGGGTCGTAAACCTATTAAAAAAGATACAATTATGTGCATATTTGACTTTCCTCAAATCCCAGCCATTCATCCGTCCACTCAGCTCAAAACGCGCAGAGGTTTCACCCCTCCTGCACCTGCTTGGGCGGCCTGGGCATGAAGGCAGCTCCCCGAGCCGGAGCACTGAGGGCAAGGACCACGGCGGCTCGCTCCGTGAAAGACCTCGCTGTATTTATCCCCTTCCTGCTCTTGAATCCTGCAGCAAAGAAGAGCATGATACCCGTGTGAAGGTTCTGGAATTGGAACTAAGAAATCTCAGCAGAAATGACAGAATTAAGAGCAAAGAGGGGGCCTGATTTTATCCTCATTCTGGAGTGAAAGCTTAACTGATAGTTTAGGCGATAGTTACTTGGCCTTCACAGGATAAAGCAACTGTTCCATTGTTTCCCGGCATGCGGGGGGTGGGGGGCTGGGGGGCGGCCCTCCCTTCTTGCGTGCGCTGCCCAGCCCCCGCCGCCCCGGCCCTTGGACCTGAGCTCCTTGCCTCACCTCAGCCTTTGCTCTTCTGAAATACCCAAGTATCTCAGATGCTGCCGTGTCACACATCCTGGGAAGAGGAGATCATTCTGTCAGTAAAGAAGACTGCACCTTCTAAGTTATTTAAAAAAAAAAAAAAAAGACAGAGGAAACAGGTTGCGGTGTTGTGGGGCATGACGCAGGCATGGGCTTCAGCCCACCCGCCTCAGACCTGTCCCGGGGCGTCAGTCCCCCTGCCTCGGACCCGTCCCGGGGCGTCAGTCCCCCTGCCTCGGACCGTCCCGGGGCGTCAGTCCCCCTGCCTCGGACCGTCCCGGGGCGTCAGTCCCCCTGCCTCGGACCCGTCCCGGGGCGTCAGTCCCCCTGCCTCGGACCCGTCCCGGGGCGTCAGTCCCCCTGCCTCGGACCCGTCCCGGGGCTTCAGTCCCACCTGCCTCAGGCAGTCGCTTAACCAACCGAGCCCCCCAGGCGCCTGTCAAGGGTCAGATCTTAACGGATGGAACAGTTCTGGTCCCCAGTGAGGTGGCCTGCCGGCGGGAGGTGGACAGCCACAGAGGAGAATTCCCACTGCCTGGAGTCAAGCCCCAGGACAACAACTGGACATTTGTCCCAGAAAGGAAAAGTGTTCCGTGCACTCTCGCCGCCTTCCCTTAGGGGCCTGGGGCACCAGGCACTGCTCTCTTTCTTTACTTGGGACACTGGAGAGCTGGTTTCTCCTTGTTTTCCTTTCAAATCTAAGTGGTGAAGGTGCTGTCAGCGGCCAAGGAGAGGTAGTGTGTCTCTGGGCCCACGAAGTGAAGTCAGGCAGATTCCCCCAAATGCAGGCCATGCACACCCGGAGGACCCTGGGGCATGGTGTCCCTTTTCCAGTGCCATACGCATATGAACCAGGTAGTCAGGGACAGGGCCCCCTTTTTCATAAGACCGAAAATACCTTCTGTAAAATACAGGGATCCCGACCTGAGCCGAAGACAGACGCTTGACCGACTGAGCCCCCCAAGCCCCCCAGTACTACTACAACCCTTTAGAATGAAGAGAGCGTTACGACAAGAGAGAACGTTTCTTTTACAAAAGTCTGCCGGGGGCCCTGGGGCGATGGCAGAGGAGGGAGCACCCAGACAGCGAATACACCCGCAGAATCCGAGCGACTATTTTGGAAGTGGGTCTGCAGAAGGCTGGCGCCTTCCAGGAGCCGGCCCGGCGGTAAACTGTGGTTCACGTGGGTCCATTTCAGTTCTCAGCACAGGAGCGCCTTCCCAGCCCCGGCCCCGCCTGCCCCGCCTGCCCCAAGCAGCCTGCACACAGCCTGAGGGACCCAGGGTGAGCACAAAGGACCAGGTCCTCCGAACAGCGGAGATGTGCGCTTTAGACACTAAGTGCAGCTCTCAGCACAGTCGTGTAGACACAGAGGCGGGTGTTGGCCTCACCCCCCCACACACACTGTGGTAAGACCCTTCCCCTGCAGCGAAGGAACTTCAGATTTAAAGGGTTAGGGTCCTTCCTCACCTTCATAGTTGTGCAATGTACCTCAAAAGGAATGAGGCAGTTAAACATTTCACTACAAAAAATTCACTAAACCTGAGAGAAGACAGAAATTCAGAAATGAACAAAAAGGCTGCAAGGCACACAGAAATCAAATAGCAAAGTGCAGAAATAAGTCACTCATTTCCAGTTATTGTTTTAAATGTGAATGGATTAAACCCTCCAATTAAAAGACAGAGACGGGTACAATGGATAAAAACGCCAGACCCAGCCCTTGGCTTTCTATAAGAGACTCACCCGTGATCCAGAGACACAAACAGGTT
>PITA01035106.1:0-10859 GCA_004023965.1 Spilogale gracilis
CAAGATCTATAGACTCCTCAAACTTAACACTCCAAGAAAACAAACAAAACAAAACAAAACAAAACAAAACAAAACAAAAAACCAATAATCATGTCAAAAAATGGGCAGAAGACATGAACAGACACTTCTCCAAAGAAGACACACAAATGGGTAACAGACACATGAAAAAATGCTCACTATCATTAGCCCTCAGGGAAATTCAAATCAAAACCACATTGAGATACAACCTTACACCAGTTAGAATGGCCAAAATTGACAGGACAGAAAACAACAAATGTTGGCAAGGATGTGGAGAAATTACACTGTTAGTGGAAATGCAAGTTGGTGCAGCCATTTTGGAAAACAGTGTGGAGATTCCTTAAAAAATTAAAAATAGAGCTACCTTATGACCCTGCAACTGCACTACTGGGTATTTACCCCAAAGATACAGATGTAGTGAAAAGGAGGGCCATATGTACCCCAATGTTCATAGCAGCAATGGCCACAATTGCCAAACTGTGGAAAGAGCCAAGGTGCACTTCAACAGAAGAATGGATAAAGAAGAGATGGTCCATCATGGACAGGACCAGAGGCGATCATGCTGAGTGAAATAAGCCAAGCAGAGAAAGTCAATTATCATATGGTTTCACTTACTTGTGGAGCATAAAGAGTAACATGAGGACATTAAGAGAAGGAAAGGAATAGTGAATTGAGATAAGTCAGAGGGGAGACATAACATGAGAGACTGTGGACTATGAGAAATGAACTGAGGGTTTTGGAAGGGTGAGGGGTTGGGTGAGCCTGGTGGTGGGTATTAAGGAGGGAACATGTTGCATGGAGCACTGGGTGTCATGCATAAACAATGGATCTTGGAACACTGATAAAATAAAATAATGTAATAAAAAAATAAACAGAAGGAAAAAAAAAGAAAATATCTGCTAGATACCTATGGCTATATAACCAATGTCTCTGGTGATCATTCTTTCAAACATAATTGTGGTTTATTTGAAAAAATGATTAATTCAGTTCTCAAATCAAACAATCACACAGATACTTTCACTGAAGGCAACAATTGTACTTAGATATATAACATAGTTTTTGCCTATTTTCACTGTAGGTATTTTCACACAAATATTAAAAATGCACACCCACCATTGCCAATATTTTAATAATATTTTTATATCTTTGTTGAACATGAGAACTCTTTGTTGTTGTTGTTGTTGTTGTTGTTTTTACAGTGAGCCCTTGGTGATGAAAAACACATAGATTACTAGAAGAGCTTGGTGTCACTGTCTTGATTCATGCTAAGGCATGAGCAGTTCTACTCACCACTGAGTTTGCAACTTTAGTGTACAAATGAACACAGTGAAAAAAAGGCAGATAACATTCTAGTATTGTTGCGAAGTTGGTTTTGATCTCTGGAACCTCCTGAAAGCACTGTGGGGTCCCCACAAAAGTGTATTAATCACACTTTGCTAACTTCTTTTCTACAAAGTCATTGCATTCAATTTCATTTTTTCTAAATACAATCTTGTAAAAAATAGTTTCTGAGTGTTTTTTCTACATGCTATTGTTAATGTTTGTTACTGTAAATAACTGTCAAATCTATGACTACAAACAAAATAAAGTAGCATCTGGCAAAATCTTAAATTTGTGAAAGAACATGTGTTTTCATCTTCTGGGCCAGATTGGACTGATATTGATTGTTTTCTTTTTATGTCAAATAGCAATATTTTATGCTTTTTTTATTCTTTCACTTATTGTGCCATCACTGATTTTGTTACTGCATTGATCCCTCATTATCAGCTACAATTCTAGTATTGAAAGTCAAAGATGAACTATCTACAGAGCATTAGTTAATATTTATGTCTGGGGGATATGCAAGCCTCATCTTTATGAAGAATTGTGTACCTATTAAGTAATATTGTTGATCTCTAATTGACTATTAGTAATTAAAAATAATGCATTTTCTGTCTTCATCATCATTTTTTGAATTATTATATCATTATGATTGGCCTAGTTTGAACTACGTGACTGTCCTTTAACTAGGAAAAGGGATATTATCTGATAAATTTTATCCAATGGAGAAAGCACAGATCTCTAGGAAATGGTGGCACTGTCAGAAAAAGGAAAATATTTGACTTTGGCCTCAGTTATTAAATAGGCAACTCAATTCTGTAATTTACAAGGATTTACTATCCAGTCCTTAATATCTTGGATATTAGGTCTGGTGAACCAGGAAACAAGAATTCCAAGAAGGGTCCCTTAGGAGCCTTACTCTATGGATTGATACCCAAGTGACAGAGAGAATAGAGAAGTTAGAGTACATTTACCACTGCAGAGTTTGCATGAGGGTATATAAAAACACAAGCTTTATTTCAGAAAATTGTAGTTTTGTATTTCTGTAATTAGAATATAAGTAAAATTTAGAATATGAATTTTTGAGTGAATTAACATAATTCAAGAAATATTGCATCTATAATATTCCAAACAATGCATTTAAAACTGAAGTATTCATTGATGTATGTGAATTATCTGTATGACCAAAAAACAATTATTGTCTACTTTTCTAACATCAATTTATAGACATAGCCTGGGATATTGGTACACAAACCAATTTCTCTGTGAAAATAGAGAAAATCATTAATGGTATTTGTGATTGCTTTGTAATATGTCAACTTGGAGAAGCTAAACTACATTTCCCAGGATGTTTAACAATTTATTTCCAGTTAGCCTGGGCCTTGAGAAATTCTGCTGGAAATTTAAAGGGCAAAAGTAAAACAGCAGCCATTTTGTACACTTCCCAAAGATTGATTTCCTGAAATGGCAGTTAAGCATGCAATTATTCCATATTCTCCTGCATCCTCCTTCAGCTCTTCTGAATCCTGTGCCATGTGTATGTGTTGTCCTTCATAATGAAGGGCGCTGTTGCCTTCTGTCAAGAACAGAGGCAATTAAAAACTAACAGATTTCTGTCTATAGTCTTGGGCCCTAGCTCATGTTTGTGGGTGTCAGCTTGTTTTTCCTCTTTTTACCTTTCATCCATCTTCCTTTCCTGACTGCCTGCTGTTCTCTGGCTTCAAGTTCCAACATTAGACATGCCAATAGGTTTACAGAAACTGCTTGACAAACTCTCATACACTCGTAAGATCAAATCTCTGTAAGGTACAACTGCAGTTACTTTTACATATAACCAAAATTTGGAGGAGGATAAAATAAAATCTAAATTTACTTTATTCCTAGTATATTAACAAAAACATTTGTAAAGTATTTTCTCAAATTTTTCAGGTCTGTATATGTGGAAGTCAATAATGGAATTGAAGAATTAACAAAGTTTGCGCACTTTTTTAGAAAATATATTAACCTATGTTAAATGCACTTTGGAAATTTTAAAGAGAAGGCTTCACATTCAGCAACAACCATCTGTGGAAGAGTGAGAGTGAAACACTGAGAAAAATTTCCTTTGAGAGATAAGTTGATTTATTTTATCATCTTAGGCCAGAAGAAGCACAGTCACAAAAGTGAAACTTTTATCTGTTGTTTTAACCAGCTTCTAATTTACCACATAACTGATACTTTCATCATGCTGTTCTAGCTCCTGATAGATACTTTTTTGTTAATTAAACTCCCAAGCACAAATTAAGTGCTCTGTAACTATTGGGATGATGAAGGAATAAATGAATAGGTAAATATATGATGATTGCAGTCCCTTCTTTTTCCTCAGACTGTTGGTGATCCCATGGGAAAGAAACTCTATGTAAATAAAATCAGCCATAGTGCTCTTAACTTCATAGGAATTATCTTAGCATATGAACACAACAGAAATGTGTTGCTCAAGGTGTTCAGAAAGAACATGACTGAGGAAACACAAAACAATACAAAATGGCCCCTTCATTCCTGTTGTAGAATGAATATTGATATTACCTAAAATTCATATCCTAAACTTAATGTCCAATGTGAAGTTCTTAAGAGGTGAGCTTTCAGAGAGTGGAACTGGAACTCTCATGAGTGAAATTCGTGCTCTTATAAATGAGGATATAGAGACCTCCCTCAACCCTTCTGCCATGCAAGGATACAGCTCAGCAGTCTAAAACAGAGAAAAGAGTTTTCATTAGAAACGTGCTGTTATCCTGACCTTGGACTTCCAGTACCCAGATCTGTAAGAAATAAATTTTCATTGTTTATGAGTCACCCAATCTGTGGGCATTTTGTTATAGCAGTGCAAGCAAATTAAGAAAACTTCTTTCTCTAAAGTTTATGCCATCTAGGAAGCTTCTCTTGATTTTTTTAAAAATCTTTTTCTACTAATAAGCACTGACATTTCTCTTCCTTGCATACTACCCTTCTCTTGACTTATTTACTAAACATCTCGGGTTTTAGTTTATCATACAATTCTGGTTCCATTTAATCTACCTCTTTTAGCTTTTATGAAGCTAAATTTAGTTTAGTGGACAGCATATTAAAAACTTGTATTGGAGCAATAATAATTTTTATAAAAATAAATAAATGATAAATAAAATAAAAATGATAAAAATAAAATAAAATAAAGAATAAAAAGAAAAGAAAAGAAAAGAAAAAAGAATAAAAATAAAAATAAAAATAAAATAAAAAAATAAATAAATGATAAATAAAATAAAAAAAACTTAAATGTAAACTCTGAAAACATAAAAGTCCTTGAAAGGAAAAAAAATAGGGGAAAACCTCCTTGACATTGGTTGGACAATGGCTTTTTGGAAATGACACCAAATGCACAAGCAAAAATTAATGAAACTACATCAAACCTGCACAGTAAAGAAACAATTAACAAAATGAAAAATGAACCTGTGGAATGACAGAAAATGTTTGCAAACCCTTTAACAAGATATTTAAAATAGATCTGGAACTCATAAAAATTAAAAAAATAGATAGGAACTCATAACTCAATAGAAAAAAAAGATCCAATTTAAATATGAGCAAAGAGGTTGAATAAACATTTTTTCCAAAGAAGATATACAAATAGCAAACAGCTATTTGAAAGATGCTCCACATCAGTAATCATCGGAGAAATGTAAGTCAAAACAGTGATATATCATCTCATACTTATTAGGAGACTAGTCTCAAAAAGACAGAAGACACGTGCTCCTAAGGATGTGAAGAAAATTAAAATTAAAATAGAACTATCAGGGTGTCTGGCTGGCTCAGTCGTTAAACATCTGCCTCAGCTTTGGTCATGATCCCAGAGTCCTGGGATCGAGTCCTGCATCGGACTCCCTGCTCAGCAAAAGCCTGCTTTTCCCTCTCTCACTCCCCCTGCTTTTATTCCCTATATAGCTGTGTTTCTCTCTGTCAAATAAATAAATAAAATATTTTAAAATAAAATAAAATAAAAAATAGAACTATTATATCATTCAGCAATCCCACTATTGGGTATATAACTGAAGAAGTAAAAAGTAGTAACTTTGAAGAGATATCTGAACTCCCATATTCCCTGAAGCACTATTCACAATAGCCAAGATATGGTCATAATGCCAGATCCTAGGATCCAGTCCCCCATTGGGCTACCTGCTCAGTGGGGAATCTGCATTTCCCTCTCCCTCTGTTGCTCCCCCTACTTGTACTCTCTTATTTTTCTCTCAAATAAATAAATAATATCTTTAAAAAAATGGGTGATAAAAATGTGACATATACAGACAGTGGAATATTATTTAGCCACAAAAGACAGAAATCTTGCCATTTGTGAAACCATGGGTGGACTAAGAGGGTTTTATGCTAAAGTAAAATAAGTAGGACTGAGAAAAAAATACCATACAATTTCACTCATATATAGAACCTTAAAAGCCAAACAAATGAATAAACAAAGAAAACCCAGAATCAGTCCTAAGAATATAGAGAAAAAACTGGAAACTTGGTTTCCAGAGGGAAGGTGGCTGGAGGATGGGGCGGGGGGAAGTGGATGGAGGGGAATGGGAAATAAAAATTTTCAGTGAATGAGTAAAGCATGGGAATAAAAGGCAGAGCACAGGGAATAGAGGTCAATGATACTGTAGTAGTAGTGTATGGTAAGAGATGGTAGCTACACTGTGGTGCACATATAGCATAATTACATGGAGAAGTTGAATAACCATGTTGTACAGGTAAAACTAATGTAACTTTGTATGTCAATGGTCTTCAAATAAAAATGTTTAAATAATAAAATAAAATATGATTTTTAAAAGAATTTTTATTGTGAACACACACACACTTTGTATATAACATATACATACGGATTATGACACAAAAAATGCCATAAATTTTGGAAAAGAGAGACAATAACCACCCACAATAGGGGCACATAATAACCAAATGTCCTGACTGAACAATCTGAGAAGACTTCTAAGAAGGAGATATTATTTACATTAGTACTGGATACATAAGTATGAATTTCAAAAATAATAGTTTGGTCAATATGGCTAATATGAGAGGCTGAAAAAAATAATTCATCACAATATCAAAGTTACAAATGCTAATTAAAGTAACAAAAATCCAAATTACCACATACATGAACTTGAAATAAGTAGTTGCAGAAGAATACAAAGAAAATTATACCATAATTTTTGTAAATGTTTAACAATATGTGCAAATCAATATATACATATATATGTGTTTATGCATGAGTGTGTGTACTTAACATACAACAATATGCTCAAAAGCCATAATCATCAAATTCAGGAAAGGGGTGTGTGTGTGTGTGTGTGTGTGTGTGTGTGTGTGTGTGTGAAATAGTGTTAGAACAGTGACAGGTAGAACATTTCAAAATATATGAATATTTTATTTGTCAGCAATCTGATATAAGGATTTTTAATTAATTCAATTTATAACACTTTCACTGTTTTTTTCTCTTATGTACCACTTTCCTCCATAATGATCCAAAACTAACCTCTAATTCCATACCTATTTATATATTCTGTTTCTCCCACTGCAATCTGTTCCTTTCAAAACTCCGGTCTATTTGTTTCTAGCTGTCTTTACATGCATAGAACTGAATATGAGTGCCCCCAATCATGGAGTCACACTGTATAGTCTTTCTTTTAATACTTTATTCCAACCTTAGTGGACACTAAATCTTTCTTGTTATTTTCAATATATTTCACTCATCAATTCATTTTACTATTCTCAAAAATGATGATATAATACCTCTTATTTTCTTCCCATTTTCACCTGCTACTTATATTTTATTAGGAGAAAATTAAGGAACTATAAAGAGAAGTCCCACATTTCTTGACCACAAAATTTACTTTTCAACTGCCTTTGCTAAAAAGGATGAATATTTCTTGGGCCTATTTCCATTTATGTATCAGAGTTGAGAACTCTGAACCAAATTAGGCCATTTATCTTATAACCATTCTTTCTAACTTCTGTGCTGTCTGTGTTCTCCTGTTTCCTAGACCCATTAACTAACATAAAAATACAAAAAATATGGGGCACCTGGGTGGCTCAGTTGTTTAAGCGACCGCCTTCAGCTCAGGTCATGATCCCGGAGACCTGGGATTGAGTCCCACATCTGGCTCCCTGCTTGGCGGGAAGTCTGCTTCTCCCTCTCTCACTCCCCCTGCTTGTGTTCCCTCTCTGGCTGTATTTCTCTCTGTCAAATAAATAAAATCTTAAAAAAAAATACAAAAAACACAATAAAATAAACCTCATCTTACAAAAACAAATAAATTTAAAAATTTCCCTTGACAGCACAGGTATCTCTTCAAGTTCTGACTCTTTTTTTTTTTTTTTTTCACTTTACATTGTGGAAATCTCAATATTGTTGTCTATATTTTCCACCTTCACTTTTTTTTCTCCAAGGCTCTGTGAAACAACATTCCAAGAAAGCTCCTCTCTCTCCAAAGAGAATTCCTATTGTTCAGGTCAGTAATGAACTCTATTACCAAATCCAAGTTAAGCCTTCTTCCTAATCCAACGTGATTTAGGCAGTCTTTGACTAAGCTGATTGCTCTCTCCTTTCTATATTTACTTTACCGATTTTTGATGTATCATACCCTCCTGGATTTCTTCTCATCTCAAGGAATATTTCTTATGAGTCTTATATATTTCTAATTTTCCTACCAATAAATGATGAAGTGTTACAGGTTTTTTGTTTGTTTGTTTTGTTTTATGTTTTGTTTTTTGTTTCCCCTCTCCTTTCCTTTTTAAAATACTTACTACTAAGTTTATATTTTTTAGTAGTTTGGCTTAATTATCTATTTCCAGTATAATGGTCCCCAAAATTTTTATCACCATTTCTAACTTTCCTCTGAATTTAGATACATATCATGGCTTAGATGTTAAGAGAAATCGCAAATGACTCACACTGGGTGCCTCAGTGGTTCAGTTGTTAAACATCTGCCTTTGACTCAGGTCACAATCCTGGAGTTCCAGAATTGAACCCCATATCTCAGTGGGAGCACTGCTTCTCCCTCTCTCACTCCCCCTGCTTGTGTTCCCTCTCTAGCTGTGTTTCTCTCTGTCAAATAAATAAATAAAATCTTTAGAACAAAAACAAAAACAAGCAAACAAAAAAACATATGACTCACATTTATTAATGAGATCCCGATTTATCTCAATGTCTATTTCTCCCCTGTGCTGCCTTTTATAGTAAAAGATACAACCATTTAATCAGTAACATTTAATTCCAAATTCTTGTCTTCTTGGCTTCTTTATTCTGATCCCAATCTAATGTTTGAGGCAATGCTGTTTCTATTTCCAGAAATTATGACCCATTTGGAAACGTTATAATTGAGGGGCTAGATTAATTAATAAAACTCTCTAGTCAAGCTAAGCATCACATAAGGCGGAATAACCACATATTCATCAAGTACTTCAAGAGATAGTGTACTACAAACTGCATAGCATAACTGAAATTGTCTTGTCACTCTCAAAAAATGGTGATTAGAGAGAAATATATGAATCAAGCTTAGCAAACGGTTGTTCATTTTTGAAAGTAAGTACTGAGTACACAGGATTCAATATACTATTCTTTCTAGTTATGTATAAAAATGTAACTTTCTATGATAAAATCTATAATTAAATTATATTATCTATAACATGTACACATATATACACAGATAGTCACAAAGCCATGTATTTGGCACCTGTGTACTTATTACATCTTCATCCCTATTAATCTCTTCCTTATTATTCTGTATCGGTCATATAACTATCTTTTTGTAGTTCCTCAAACTTACTAATTCCATAACCACTTGAGGGTTTTACATTTACTATTCCCTCCTCTGGAATACTTTTTCCCTAATATCCACATGATTTACTCTCACACTTTACACAGTGCTTAAAAATTTTCTTTCCAAAAAAAGTCTTCTGTTACCATCTTATCTAAAACACCATCTCTTGAATCACTACAATTCTACCTCTGAAGCTAATGCTACACTATATGTAAACTAACTTGAATTTAAATAGAATTCCAAAATTAAAAGAAAAAATAAATAAAACATCACCCTCTGTTATTCCGTCACCCCATGTGGGTCTATCTCATTAGAGTGCAGCTTTAATTGAGCAGCTGGCAAACATTATCAGGTTGGTCATCATTGTATACTCACTGCCGTGCACATACTATTTATGTGTCTTGCATATATTGACTACTACATAGTATGTAGGAATAGTTCGTAGATAGAATAAATTAATTTAGCTGTTGAATTTCATTTCTTTTTTGATCCAAGAGTTAACATTGTTTTTGAAATATTCCTACTACTGGTATTTTTCTATTTTTGATATATTTATAGTTTTATTACATCCAGATAAGATAAAATTTTATTATTTCTACTTTTTGAATTTTTTCCTTATTTCCTAATGTAGGAACATTTTTTGTTGATTACTCCATAGACACTTGATGGCAGAATCTCTGTAAAGAGACTATGGTAAAGAATTGCACTATATGTATAATTGGAATTAGTGCTAATTTATTTATTTTTTTGAATTGTAATTTTATTTTATTTTTCCAGTGTTCCAAGATTCATCGTTTATGCATGACATCCAGTGCTCCATGAAACAAGTGTCCTCCTTAATACCCACCACCAGGCTCGCCCAACCCCCCACTTACTCCCTTCCAAAACCCTCAGTTTGTTTCTCATAGTCCACAGTCTCTCATGTTATGTCTCCTCCTCTGACTTACCCCAATTCACTATTCCTTTCCTTCTCTTAATGTCCTCATGTTACTCTTTATGCTCCACAAGTAAGTGGAACCATATGATAATTGACTTTCTCTGCTTGGCTTATTTCACTCAGCATGATCTCCTCTAGTCCTGTCCATGTTGCTACAAAAGTTGGGTATTCATCCAATCTGATGGAGCATAATATTCCATTGTATATATGGACCATCTCTTCTTTATCCATTCTTCTGTTGAGGTGCACCTTGGCTCTTTCCACAGTTTGGCAATTGTGGCCATTGCTGCTATGAACATTGGGGTACATATGGCCCTCCTTTTCACTACATCTGTATCTTTGGGGTAAATACCCAGTAGTGCAGTTGCAGGGTCATAAGGTAGCTCTATTTTTAATTTTTTAAGGAATCTCCACACTGTTTTCCAAAATGGCTGCACCAACTTGCATTTCCACTAACAGTGTAATTTCTCCACATCCTTGCCAACACTTGTTGTTTCCTGTCCTGTCAATTTTGGCCATTCTAACTGGTGTAAGGTTGTATCTCAATGTGGTTTTGATTTGAATTTCCCTGAGGGCTAATGATAGTGAGCATTTTTTCATGTGTCTGTTACCCATTTGTGTGTCTTCTTTGGAGAAGTGTCTGTTCATGTCTTCTGCCCATTTTTTGACATGATTATTGGTTTTTTGTTTTGTTTTGTTTTGTTTTGTTTTGTTTTGTTTGTTTTCTTGGAGTGTTAAGTTTGAGGAGTCTATAGATCTTG
>PITA01035107.1:0-10856 GCA_004023965.1 Spilogale gracilis
CCTGCGGAAGCCACCATGAACTAGACGGCCTCATGTGACAGGGACCAGTTGGAGGGTAATATGGTGTGTTGAGTTCCCAGCTGGGGAACTAGCACAGTGGAGGGACCAGCCTGCCACTCGCCCGTCCTGGCTCGTCCCTGCCTGCACCTCAGCCGTTTCTTCTCTCTGCTCATCAGGAAGAGAGCCGGCCTTTTCAGCCTTTTCCTGCCCGAGCTGCCCCTGACTTCCCGGGGTGGTGTGTGTGTGCCTGTGTCCACCTTTGATCACTGTTCTGCCAACACATAATTTAGCAGTCCACGTCCCCAGGAGTTAATGTTAAAATTAGTTGGTGGGTTTACACACACACGCGCACACACACACTTTAAACTTCAGTGGGTGATGAGGCAGAGAGGGAGGCGGGAGGGTGAAGGGGAGCCATAAATTCTGGGCCTGGTGTAACTGTTCTCTGAGCAGCCGGGAAGCCTCTGATGTTTCCACAGCACTTTCATTAACATTTAAATTAAGGGTTTGTTTTCCAGTCTGTTTTATAGGCAGGGACCTTTCATGGCCTGTCACATGCACCCACCCCCCCCAGCAAGCGTGTAATTGTGGCCACTGCTCTGTCCTCACTGGGTTGCAGCCCGAGTTCAAAGGGAGTTCCTGGAGCTCAAGCTCTGGGCGTACCAAGTGTGACAGTCAGGCTCTGGGTGTTCCCTAATACGAAGGGGCTATGTAGGAGCTCTTTCTCCTCTCGTCGGACCTGTGCTTTCCTCTGCTCTTTGAAGGCACACACACTCCAGTCTGACTCTGACCCCTTCCCACTTCTTCCCTGGGGCCACTGGGCTAGTGGGAAGGGCTTCATCCAGGAGAGCCTGGTCCCTGTATCACAAGGGAGGGCCTGGGACAGATGGTTCTAAGATACCGATCTTCATGCTTATCTTCCTCCTTTTGATTTTTTTTTTTTGAACTCCATCCTGCTTTCCTCAGAGAAACAACAATATAAAAGAGATTGCCATCTGAGAAGAATTTATAATAGGGCCCTTTGGTCCTGAAAAGGTCCTTCTAGCATTGACAGGTAATGCATACGCATGCCGTACGGAGCTGCTCACTCTGAGGGTACGGGCTTTTGAAATGGCTTACTGATCTGGGAGCTCATTTGAGATCTGTTGTCCGAGGTTCTGGCATTCAGAGGAAACTCTCCTGTGCCCTGACAGGAAGACTTGTTTCTAAGCTCCCTTTCTTATAAGGCATACCTGGCAGCATTTGGGGATGTTTTGAAAAGATGTCACTTCTCTGGTCTCTGTCCTCGCCGTCAGCATCCTGTTGATGTGTAGAGGACAATGTGTCCCAGACAGCCCAAAGCATCTCATCAGTTCAGAGCTTCAGAGCTGAGTTCACCCACTGCTGGTCTCCAGCTAGAGTTCCCCTCTGGACCGCAAAGAGTGGAACACTGACGCCTTTCTCTCTTTCTGCCCAGAGACTGAGAATTTTCTTTCTCTTGGAGCCCTGACTTTACTGCTTGAGTTGCCAGATCCTTCCACCTTTCTCCACAAATCCGCGCAAACCATCCGTGACATATCTGCAGAACTCAAGGTGGCTGATGTCCTGCCCTCCTGCTCCAGGTAGCCTGGACAGCAGGTGGCCACCCTCACGCCCCGGAGTCCTGCCCAAGAGGAGTGCGGGAGTCGCTGGGGCGACCCCGCGCAGGTGCTGCGGGGCTCGGATTGCAGCCTGGTGTCCAGGCCCCGCCTGGTGGTGATTAATCTGGGACCCGGGCCCTCAGAGGCCCAGCCAGGGCAGCTTTGGTCCCTCACTGTGAAGACCTTTGGCTCGGACGCTGAGCTGATCTCTGTAGCCTGCTTCGGCTTGAGTTTGATCTGTCAAGGCTAAAGAGGAACCTGATGGTGGGGCGGAAACTTCTAGCCCCGTCTGACTTACGGCACTGATCCGTTCCAGTGGCTCTGTCATGATACTACTCGTATATTTAAGAAGATTTCTCCACCTGTTTGCTGTAACACTCAGATCAGTCAAAAGAGGCATCTTCATGAATTATCTGTGCTTTTAGTTTCTTGGGGCGGTGGAGCTCACACTTGCAAGTGGATTGGGGGTGGGGTAGGGTTTGTACTGGGCCCGGGTGAATAAGGCCATGATGAGATGTGGCTGGATCAGTAGCATATTGTATGTTTGTGCTTTCGGGGGTGATGTCGGGGTGGAAGGGTCCCCTTCCATCCTCCTGCTGCAAGTAGGTGGCCCTTGAGCCATTTGGGACAGATTTTGGTACTTCAGTTTGGAGTCAAGTCTTCAGTACCTTGTTTTCATTTCAAACTAAGTTTTTTGAGAAGGGGAACCTGTCTCCCGCACCACCTATTCATTTGTCAGAGTCCTGGTCCCTGGGCGCTGCGGCTGGCAGTCCTCAGTGTCTGAGTTCAGGGCGGTCACACCCGGCCCTGCTTGGTCATGGGCTTAAGATCCAAGAACGGGATTTCTGGGTGTGAGTGAGTTCCGCTCTTACAGTAGTTCTGTCTGGGAGGTTAGGAGCTGGGGACCTACGAGCTAGGACAGGAGAAAGAATCGACCCCGTCGTACAGAGCTGTAATATGTTGACACTACTGGGAGCTGTTTGTAAAGATACCCAGAAAGTCCCTGTTGACTCTGAATTTTGCTGTGCTGACTAGCGCTTCTATGTAGGATGATGGCAAAGGAGCCTGGCTGTGTGGCTGGGACATCTGCTAATCCTTGTGCTTCTCTCGCAGTTTCTTGGACAAGACTCTTTCGGAGTTTCCGGATTTTAACTTTTGAGGGGGAGGGGTTTTATTTCCTGTCTTGTAAGGTGAGTTTTCTGCCCGTGTGCCGCAGATGAAACCCCTCTGCTTCTGGGGTGCCCCACTGAGCCATCCACCCAAGAGCCTTGCCTCCTTTCCTGCTTGGTCTTGCTCCTGGGTCTGGCTAGGGTGTTTTCAGAGGGGGTACTTTGTGACCTGGTCTCTGGTACCATTTACCTGATTGGCGTGGCTCAGACAGAAGGTGCTGGCAAGGCAGGAAAGAGCAGAGGAAGGTGGGGGGAGGGTATGTGCATGCAGAAGCCACTGTAATTGCAAAGGGAATATTAGTCCAAGAGCTGCTGGCCCAGGAAATTGCTTTCTGCAGAAGCTTTCCCTTTTCATAGTTTGCAATGCAAATTTAAAACATGAGTGGTGCACCAAAAAGTAAAGGAGGGGGCAGATGGAGTACCAGTTGGGATGTGATAACTTCCAAAATTTTGAGCAGGGTCCTCATCAGCAAAAGAGAAATCTAAGTCACGGGAGAGAAACTTTTAGGAGATTAACATAATTATAAATTGTATTTTGCAGTGACCGCCGCCACCCTCGCCACACATGCCTATATCTTTTCCCTGCTCTTGTGTTCAGACCTGTCTTTCGCTCTGCTCAGCTTACACTGCTGTCTCCACCTCTTCTTCTTCCTACAGTGAAGCCACAATCCAGCTTCTAGAACAATGGTCATGGTGCTCATGGTATAGTATTTGATCCTCACAGCGGGTTGGAAACAGTGGCCCCACGTAAAGGTGGCGCGCTTCGGCATGCGCCCTGGCCCTAGGGACTGGAGCCTTGTCAGTGTGCTGACAGAAGAACCTGCATCTCGAAGGCAGGAGCCTGCCCACTTAGAGAAGATGTTAAAGCCACAGCTCTCATCCTCTGCTCTCTCTGACCCTCTTCACTCTGTGGGTGGGCTTGATGAAGTCTAATGTGGGGGCACTGGGCTTTTTTCCTCTGATTTCCCCTGCTGCATCTGCCACGTCTAGAGAGCACGTGTGGCTCTCTGCTTCCAGGCTGGAGACACCTGATGTCTCGTTGCTTCTGGATGCTCTGGTGATGCTGGAGATGGGATAGGCAGGGGTGACCACTGCTTTCATTGTGCTGGCAGAAAAACCAATTGGTCAGGTGGGAAGTTTCAGACTGGCTTTTATTCTAGGAGCAGAGCTGGACAGGATAACACGAAGAGAAGCCAGAGGCAAAAGCTTTTCAAGTGCAAGTCTGCCCCGGGAGTCGAGCCACCGTGTGGCTGTGGGGTGGCCTCCACCCTTTCTCTGCAGCTCTCACACGTGTGACAAACACGGGCTGAAAGAGAGAAGGGAAAGCTGTGCTGTCGGGGGTAAAGTGAAATGTATGTACCCTTTCTGCCTGTGGCCACCAGGAGTCTTCCTTCCTTCCTTCCTTCTTCACTGGGGCGTTTTTGAGGGCCAGATTCACTCAGTCTCGCCTGGGGTGAGTAGGGTAGTGCCTGGGCCAGGCTCTGGCGTCTCAGGAGCCCACTCCCCCTATAGGATGCTTCCAGATGCAGTCAGCCACTGCTTCTTAGCACGTGCTCCTCACTCTGAACTTGCTGCACCCTGGCCTTCAGGGACTGCAGAGAGAGTCCAGCTCCGAGTACATGGCCCTCCTGTCTCTTTCACCTGAGGTCTCTCTTGTAGGGTGTTTCTTTCTCCTGTTACTTCCTCTCTGTTGCAGCTGTAGCTTCATCTATCGTGGCCAAGCCTGGGCCTCTTTCCTCCTCAGCACGAATGGGAAGAGAACAAGTGAGTGATTGGACAGGGGTCCTATGGTGAAGGACCCAAGAGAAGGGTCAGCTGGCTGTGGGGTGCGATCTGTCACATATGGCCAAGAGAGAGGGACACAAGGGTTAATGTGTTCACAACACCCCACTTTCCCAGCCAGCTTGAATCTTACTAGTATCCGGGGTGAGCTGTGGTTGAGAATAAAAACAAAAAATTAATAGGAAGAAAAAATACAGATTATTCAAAGGATTCTTCCACTTGTTAGAGGTCTGTGGCCAGGAAAATCCTTTGCAGGCGGGTAAGGGTGGATCCAGGAATAAGAGGGAAAGTTGGAATTTTAAAATTTCATTAGTTTGACAGTGAGGACCCATGAAAACCTTTTGACACATAAATTCCACATCCAGGAATTTATTCTAAGACAACAACCAGACAAGTGTGCAAGGTGCATGCATCAAGACTTATGTTGAGAACACATAAAGTGATAGGGGTTTGGCTACATATTTTATGGTATCCACCTCGTCACTGAAAGGATGATGAGACCTATATTTATTGACTCCAAAAGACGTCCTAGCCTATTACTCTATTTTGTGACCTTTCCCCCCCATTTAATAACAGTTATTTGTCTATCTCTTCAGAGTTATTTCTTATTAGGGGATTTCTGTCGACCTCCCCCCCCCCCGCCTCTTTTTTGGTATTTAGATGTTTCTGTAATAAGCGCAGACCTAAAGCGCATTTAAATGCCCATTTCAGCACCAGGCAGCTATGGAAAGGACCCTTCCTTTTTTCTTTACAGAGTTATTTAAGTCAAGGTTGCACATCTGCATTTAGCTTTTATTTTAAACAGTTGTATGAAAGTATAATTTATGTGCCTTAAAATTTGTCCATTTTAAGAGACGATTCAAGTATACATTTCCGTGATTTGGGGTCAGTTTACAGAGTTGTACAGCCATCTCAATTCAGTTTAGAATATCTCTGTCACCAGAAAAAGCACTTCTTTATTTTTACTTTTGCAGCATTAAACTTGGTTTCATGCTTGGGATCTTTTTTTTTTTCCTTAAGATTTTATTTTATTTATTTGACAGAGAGAAACACAGCCAGAGAGGGAACACAAGCAGGAGGAGTGAGAGAGGGAGAAGCAGGCTTCTCTCCGAGTGGGCAGCCTGATGTGGGGCTTGATCCTGAGTCTCCAGGATCATGACCTGAGCCGAAGGCAGTCGCTTAACCAACTGAGCCACCCAGGCGCCCCATGCTTGGGATCTTTTGTGGGGAAAGAAGTTAGCTAAAATAATGGAATTTTTAAAAGAAGCAGTGTAACCGCAAAACTGTTTTTCCGTGTGGTATATGCCCAAGTGCTTGCCCTACGGACGTTTTGGGAATGCTTCTATGTGCAGTGTCATGTGGGGAGTGTGAAACCCAAGAGACAGTTTTTACTGCCCAGGAGCTTGTAGTCCAGTTGGGAAGACCATGCACGTGCTCAGACAGTGGTTCATCCCAGTCTCTCTAGAGCACGAGTGCCATCAGCAGCCAGGGTTCTTGATGGGAAATTGGAGGGAGGCAGTAGCCTTTTGGTGAAACGGGGAGCTTTCTGGATGACATGGGATTTGAAGTGGGACTTAAGGGTGGCTGTGTTACATTAAAGGAGGGAACTTTAGGCACAGTGCCTGGAGGAGCAAAGACCTGGTAAGGGATGGGGAAGTTCATTGTAAGTTTGGGGGTTCAGAGGAGACCAGTGTGGCTGGCTGGGGTGGAGAGTTTATGTAAGGAGTGGTGGGCAGTGAGGCTGGAGGAGACATTTGGGGCAGGGTTTTGGAGGCTTTGAGGAGCAGTTGGACTTTAACCTGAGGGTGGCAGGGGCCCCTAGAGGATTTGTGACCACCTTGAGTCAGTTACAGGATTAATGTGGCTGCACGCTGTGCAGGATGCTTTGGAGAGGGAGGGACTGAGGCCACTGGCCTACTTTTCCAGGAGTTTGGTTTGTGAGCAATAAGGGCCTGGGCTCCCAGGGAGAGTGGGAAGATGGCACTGGATTCAGGAAGAACTCAGTGGTCACGGCTGCACGTGGCAGGGAGGGAATTCCTCCCTGAGCCTGGTAAAACTGAAGGGGGCGCGGTTTTGACCAAGCCGAGTTCCATCCTTGACCTGTTGGTTTGAGGTGGTAGTGGAACAGTCACGTAGCTGTGACCAGTGACAGCTGGGGATGGCGGCCTGGCGCTCAGACATGGCATGGAGACAACAGTTGAACTACCTCGAGGGATTCGCATCAAGGGAAAGCGCAGGGAAATCAAGCCAGCCGGGTAAGGAGAAACGGAGAGGCCAGAGGCCCCATCAGAAAGGCAGGAAAGCTAGGAGCCGGGGGAGAGAGGTGCATTCAGTGCGAGCTGGCAGTGGACCACGTACATAAATTCATGTGTCCTCCCCATTCTACCTGACACTTAGGGTAGATACGGTAAAAACGCATAGCCTTGATACCGATGCTTGGAGATTTGCAAACGTTTTATTCTTTTTGGCTTGATTTAAGCATTTCGCACTTTCCAAACTACAGTGAATTCCAAGTTTTGCTTTCTCTCAAGTTCTTTCCTCTGGCTCTTGTTCTCTTCTCCATTCTTCCCAATGCTGTTTTCCCTTGAGGGCGGCCTACTTGAGGCTTGGTAATTTGCCCTTCGGTTGGGTTTCCGAGCGTCAGCAGCTAAGCTGGAGGTGCTAGGTCACAGAGTGAGGGGGTGTCCTTTCTCGGTTGCTCCCGTGTTATTTGCTCTGTGCGTGACGGTGTTCGGGGTGAAGCAGGAGGCCAGTTGAGAGCGTCAAAAGGCTAGTGCCCACTTCGCTGTTTGGGGCAGTTTGGCCTCAGAGCTGCGGCGGCTGCCCTGGTCCTGGGCTGCCTTGGGCAACTATGCCTGTCTGAGGTCTTTCTTTAAAGGGAATTAAACGGAAACTTTTAAATCCTTCTCAGGTTCTTCGGGGTAGTAATTCCATGGGGCTTGTCATTTGTGTTTGAAGCTGGTGGTGAGGAGGGCGGAGTGAGGAGAAGCGAGGGGGTGGAGATGGGAAGCAGAGAAGGAATCGGAGAGAGAAATTTTATTGAGGGAGAGTTTGCTGGGTTTATGGGAGGGAATCTCTCCCCTCCTCCCCATTCGGATTTGAAAGGGCCGGTGAATCTTTGATTAGGTGCAGGTCAAAAGAATTTACACATTGTGACCTTAATAACTAGAGGTGATTGGCAGGCGGGCTGTGGGGAGGGGGCCGCGGGTCCCTTTCATCTCACTTAGCACAGAGGAGAGACAATGGGCCCGCCGATTTTCCTTGTTGTCCCTTGTTTGAAAAGGTCTGGTGTCTCTACTAGGTACCTGTGACATGGGGGTCTTGATTGGGGTCTCATAAAGGCCCCTGTCAGTATGTCCAAAGGCCAAGAGTACAAAAGCAAGCAGTGGGTGGGGGTCTCAGCTGACCACTGAAGAAGGGAGGGGAGGGCCCGGGAGGCAGTGGAGGGAGAAGCAACCCCCGATGGGAGCCCTTATAGAAGGAGAGGAGGAGGGGGGCAGAGAAGGGCCATTTTTGTCCCTAACTCATCAAGCACATCTGCAGAATTGTCCAGGCTGCTGCCTCCCAGTTTCAAAAGAAAAAAATGATCGTTTGATAAACCGTCCCCGATTCACCACTTTCTCACAAGGGTGGGAGACCCAGCCCTGACCTCTGTATGATTTCACATCGGGACCAGGCTTTTTTCCCCCACCCCCAAATTGCTAGAGAAACTTTGAAATATATCCTGTGGCTTTCTCCCTTCTTCAAGCCCCCCACCCCCATTTCCCACCCTCTCCACCCCACTGGCCTCTGTTTTCTCCCTGGACGCTCCAGAGTGTAGGCGAGTAATTAGTCCCCTCTTTCTGGGGCACAATGAAGCTGGGGTGTTTGGCAGGCCCCTTCCCACCGCTCACAGAGCCGGGGGCCTGGGGGGAAGGACCAGGTGGCATGTGCAGTGTGTTCCAGGCCTGTTGTACAATCGCTGGGGCACAGGGCTGGGGGCTTAGGGACCAGTGTGCTTCTGCTTCGCGAAGGAATGTGCGGAGGCGCATGCATTAATGGTCCACACACAATGCTTGCATTTTTTCTAGGCAGAGGCATCTTCCCCGTGAAAAGGCTGCCGAGTTGGGAGCCCAGGCGGGAGCCTGCCACCACGATGGCGTTCTTTCCCACCCTGGGCTTAGTGGCTTGGAGCTAACATGGGAGACCGACGGGCCGCGTCTCCTGAGAACCCGATCTTTGTATCCGATGTGTGCTCCCCCTCTGCCCTGTCAGTTTTGTGTGTTCATGGAGTGTTGATTTTAATGCAGGCCTGTGTCGGGCTGAGAGGCCAGGCTGGGGGGCCTTGGGCCTTTGTCTCGCAGGGCCTCTTCTTCTTGGAGGGTCTTCGGCCCTGGAGGCGAGTGGCAGATTTGAGAGGTAGGGTGAGATGCCAACTCTGGCTGGCAGAGGGTTCCCCCATCCATGTGTCTGTCACAGACCACTGTGGGGTGCCTAGAGAACCAGAGCACCTCGGGACGCTCAGGCACACGCTCGCCTCCCCACCTCCCCCCGCCTCGAGGGGGGCAGTCCATTCTACCATGTAGGGCTGCCAGCTTGAAATGAGTTACACACCCCCCCTTGTGACTGAGTCTGGCAGAAGCACAGATTGTGAGCCTCGGGGAGTCAGGCCAGGGTCTTGTCTGCAGGGGTTTGGGGAAGTGGGGACAGGCAGGAGGGGTGCTGGGAGAGCACAAGTCTGTTGTCAACGACTCTACGGCACTTGGTAAGGGTCAGAGGAGAACAGGACCAGGCAGAAAAGAGGCCAGTGTCTGGGAGAGAACATTGGCAAATCGCAAGTACTCCTCTCCAGCACTTGAGGGAAGAGTCCCCTCAGAACATTGGGACAGGATGGGAGGTATGTTCCCCAGTGAGGAGAACTGGGACCCCTCACAGGTATGGCTGCTGGGGACTGTCCAACAGGAAGTCTTCTGTCTTTACCATTTATCTCTCTGTGTCAGAAGTTGGGGGAAAGGGTCTTTACCTATTCTGAGCCCCTGCGTGTGTACATGCACCTCTAGGAGGGGGAGACTGGGAGCATCAGCTTTGATGGGGCCTGTTCTAATCCTGGGGAGGGGGAAACGCAGGGATCCCTCTGGGTCAGGGAGCTGTGGGTGAGGACCTGCCCACGCACCACCATGGCCAGGCCACGGCCCTGGCATCTCGTGTGGTGCTAGAGGCCTTCAGCTGGGGAGTCCAGTGTTTAGAAAGGATCCGTGTCCTCACTTTCCATGCAATCAGAAGGCAGAGATGTGCGCTGGCCCCTAAGATGAGGAGGCCCTAGAGGAGGCATCCTGCCAAGGTTCCCCAAGCACAGCGTCTCCTCTGTGCTGCCGCTGGCGCCCTTCAGACTGTCTTGGGAGTTGGTGCTAATGCCACTGCCAGGCCTGATGAGGGGAACGAAGCTGGAGCTTCAAGGAGCTGGAGTCCCAGAGGGGCCCACCAGTAAGGAGCAAGCTCCTACTTGGGGCCACCATGTGGCAGAGAACATTTCCTTCCTTGAGAAATAGACACTCCTGGCAATACCCATTCCTCCCTTTTTCCTTTTACTATTCTTTTCCCTTGACTTTTCCAAATGCTGTTTCTCTCCTCTCTTCTCTCTCACTTTGTGGACCAGCTCCTAACGAGCCTAATAGAGACACAGTTTATGTGTATGGATTGATAATGGAGGGAAGGGTGTCAGGAATGGTCACGCTGGGGCTCCAGGATTGTCAAAAACACCGTCACCTCCCCCTACCTCCCCGGCTATCCTGCCAGTGCTTGGCTGGGAGGGCACACACCAGATCACAACCTTTTAAATGCGAATTTGCATTTGGAGGAAAGGGGTAGAAACGAGGAAGCAACATAGATCTATCTATAGGGGGTGTTCAGCTGGAAAAAGGGAGCATTTCTTTTTTTTTTTTTTTTTTTTTTAATTTATTTATTTTTTTATTGTTACTAAATTTTTTTTTTTCCCATTCCCAACACCCAGTGCTCCACGCTCTAGGCGCCGCCAGTACCCACCACCAGGCTCTCCCATCTCCCCACCCCCCTCCCTCCAAGTCCCTCGGTTTGTTTCTGTGTCCAAAGTCTCTGTTGTTTCGTTTCCCTCCCTGGATTACCCTAGTTCCATTTCCTTTCCTTCTCCCACTGTTCTCCAGGTTACCCCTCATGCATCGCACGTAAGTGAAACCAAGTGATACTTGACCCTCTCTTCCTGGCTTATTTCTCTCAGCATAATCTCCTCCAGTCCAGTCCATGTTGCTACAAAAATTGGATATTTGTCCTT
>PITA01035108.1:0-10953 GCA_004023965.1 Spilogale gracilis
TCTTGTTTTATTTTTTCCCTCCCTACACCCCACAACCCCTTGACCTGCCTTTAAAATTCCTCATATCAGAGAGATCATATAATTGTATTTCTCTGGTTGACTTATTTCACTCAGCATAATCCCCTCCAGTTCTATCCACATTGTTACAAATGGCAGGATTTCATTCTTTTTGATGGCTGCATAGTATTCCTGTGTGTGTGTGTGTGTGTGTGTGTGTGTGTGTGTGTGTACCACATCTTCTTTATTCATTCATTTGTTGATGGACATCTAGGTTCTTTCCATAGCTTGGCTATTGTGGACATTGCTACTATAAACATTTGGGTGCATGTTCTCCTTCGGACCACTACATTTGTATCTTTGGGGTAAATACCCATTAGTGTGATTGCTGGGTCATAGGGTAGCTTTATTTTAAACTTTTTGAGGAATCTCCATACTGTTTTCCAGAGTGGCTGCACCAGCTTGCATTCCCACCAACAGTATAGGAAAGTTCTCCTTTCCCCACATCCTCGCCAACAACTGTCATTTCCTGTCTTGTTAGTTTTAGCCATTCTGGTGTAAAGTGGTATCTCACTGTGGTTTTGATTTGTATTTCCCTGATGCTGAGGGATGTTGAGCACTTTTTCTTGTGTCTTTGGCCATTTGGATGTCTTCTCTGGAGAAATGTGTGTTCATGTCTTCTGCTCATTTCTTGATTGGATTATTAGTTCTTTGGGTCTTGAGTTTGATAAGTGCTTTATAGATTTTGGATACTAGCTCTTTATCTGATATGTCATTTGCAAATATATTTTCCCATTCTGTCAGTTGTTTTTTGGTTTTGTTGACTGTCTCTTTTGCTGTGTAAAAGTTTTTTTTTTTTTTTAGATTTTATTTATTTGACAGAGAGAAACATAGCCAGAGAGGGAACACAAGCAGGGGGAGTCAGAGAGGGAGAAGCAGGCTTCCCGCCGATCAGGGAGCCCGATGCGGGACTCGATCCCGGGTCTCCGGGATCATGACCTGAGCCGAAGGCAGTCGCTTAACCAACTGAGCCACCCAGGCGTCCCTGTGTAAAAGTTTTTGATCTTGATGAAGTACCAATAGTTCATTTTTTTCCCTGCTCCCCTTGCCTTTGACAATGTTTCTAAGAAGAAGTTGCTGCAGCTGAGGTCGAAGAGGTTGCTGCCTGTGTTTTCCTCAAGGATTTTGATAGATTCTTGTCTCACATTGAGGTCTTTCATCCATTTTGAGGCTATTTTTTGTATGTGGTGAAGGAAATGGTCCAGTTTCATTCTTCTGCATGTGGCTGTCCAATTTTCCCAACACTATTTGTTGAAAAGCCTGTCTTTCTTCCATTGAACATTCTTTTCTGCTTTGTTGAAGATGTGTTGACCATAGAGTTGAGGTTCATTTCTGGGTTCTCTATTCTGTTCCATGATCTATATGTCTGTTTCTGTGCTAGTACCATACTGTCTTGATGATGACAGGTTTGTAATAGAGCTTGAAGTCTGGAATTGTGATACTACCAACTTTGGTTTTCTTTTTCAATGTTCCTCTGGCTATTCAGGGTCTTTTCTGGTTCCATATAAATTTAAGATTATTTATTCCATTTCTTTGAAAAAAAATGGATGGTATTTTGATAGACATTGTATTAAATGTGTAGATTGTTTAAGGTAGCATAGACATTTTCACAATATTTTTTTCTTCCAATCTATGAGAATGGAATGTTTTTCCATTTGATCGTGTCTTCCTCAATTTCTTTTACGAGTACTTTATAGTTTTCTGAGTACAGATTCTTTGCATCTTTGGCAAAGGCTTATTCCCAGGTATTTTATGATTTTGGGTGAAATTTTAAATGAGATTGACTCCTTAATTTCTCTTTCTTCTGTCTTGCTATTGGTGTATAGAAATGCAACTGATTTCTGTGCATTGATTTTATATCCTGACACTTGGCGGAATTCCTGTATGAGTTCTAACAGATTTGGAGTGGAGTCTTTTGGGTTTTCCACATAAAGTATCGTATCATCTGTAAAGAGTGAGAGTTTGACTTCTTCTTTGCCAATTCAGATGCCTTGTATTTATTTTTGTTGTCTGATTGCTGAGGCTAGGAGTTCTAGTACTATGTTGAATAGCAGTGGTGCTAGTGGGCGGCCCTTCTGTGTTCCTGACCTTAGGGGAAAAGCTCTCAGTTTTTCCCCATTGAGAATGATATTTACTGTGGGTCTATCATAGATGGCTTTGATATTATTGGGGGAGGTACCATCTATCCCTACACTCTGAAGAATTTTGATCAAAAAACAATGCTGTAGTTTGTCAAATGCTTTTTCAGCATCTATTGAGAGGATCCTATGGTTCTTGTTCTTTATTTTATTAATGTACAATATCACATTGATTGGTTTGTGATGTTGAACCAAACTTGCAGCCCAGGAATAAACCTCATAGGGAAGATTATATGTGGTGAATAATCCTTTTAATATACTCTTGGATCCTATTGGCTAGTATTTTGGTGAGAATTTTTGCATCCATGTTCATCAGTGACATCACTCTGTAATTCTTTTTTGATGGGGTCTTTGGTTTTGGGATCAAGGTAATCCTGGCCTCCTAAAGTGAGTTTGGAATTTTTCCTTCCATTTCTATTTTTTGGAACAGTTTCAGGAGAATAGGTATTAATTCTCTTTAAATATTTGGTAGAATTTCCCTGGGAAGCCATCTGGTCCTGGGCTCTTGTTTGTTGGGAAATTTTTTAAAAAAACATTTTATTTATTTATTTGATATATAGAGAGATCACAAGTAGGCAGAGAGGCAGGCAGAGAGCAGAGGAAGCAGGCTCCCTGCTGAGCAGAGAGCCTGACGCGGGCCTCGATCCCAGGACCCTGGGATCATGACCTGAGCTGAAGGCAGAGGCTGTAACCCACTGAGCTACCTAGGCACACTGTTGGGAAATTTTTGATGACTACTTCAATCTTCTTACTGGTTATGGGTCTGTTCAGGTGTTCTATTTCTTTCTGGTTCAGTTTTGGTAGTTTATATATCTCTAGGAATGCATCCATTTCTTCCACACTGTCAGATTTGCTGGTGTATAGTTGCTCATCATATGTCCTTAAAATTGTTGGTTGTGATCTCTCCTCTTTCATTCATGATTTATTAATTTGGGTTCTTTCTCTTTTCTTTTTGATAAGTCTGGCTAGAGGGTTATCAATCTTGTTAATTCTTTCAAAGAAGAGCCTCCTAGTTTCAATGATTTGTTCTTCTGTTCTTTTTGGTCTCTATTTCATTGATTTCTGCTCTGATATTTATTATTTCTCTTATTCTGCTGGGTTTAGGCCATATTTGTGGTTCTTTCTCCAGCTCCTTTGGGTGTAGGGTTAGGTCGTGTACTTGAGACCTTTCTTGTTTCTTGAGAAAGGCTTGTATTGCTCTATACTTTCCTCTCAGGACCATCTTTACTGTGTCACAATGATTTTGAACAGTTGTGTCTTCATTTTCATTTGTTTCCATGAATATTTTAAATTCTTCTTTGATTTCCTGGTTGGCCATTCATTCTTTAGTAGATACTCTTTAGCCTCCATGTATTTGAGTTCTTTCCAACTTTCCTCGTGTGGTTAAGTTCCGGTTTCAAAGCACTGTGGTCTGAAAATACTCAGGGAATGATCCTAATCTTTTGGTACTGGCTGAGACTTGATTTGTGACCCAGGATGTGATCTATTTTGGGGAATGTTCTATGTGCACTAGAGAAAAATGTGTATTCTGTTGCTTTGGGATGGGATGTTCTGAATATATCTGTGATTTCCATCTGGTCCAGTGTGTCATTTAAAGCCTTTATTTCCTTGTTGATCTTTTGCTTAGATGATCTGTTTATTTCAGTGAGGGGGCTGTTAAAATCCCCTACTATTATTGTATTATTGTTAATGTGTTTCTTTGATTTAATTATTAATTGATGTATATGATTGGCTGCTCCCATGTTAGGGCATAGATGTTTAAAATTGTTAGGTCTACTTGTTGGACAGACCCTTAAATATGATACAGTGTCATTCCTCATCTATTATTATAGTCTTTGGATTAAAATCAAATTTACCTGATATAAGGATTACCACCTCAGCTTTCTTTTGATGTCCATTAGCATGGTAAATTGTTTTCCCCACCTTCACTTTCAATCTGGAGTCTTCAGGTCTATAGTGAGTTTCTTAGAGATACCATATTGATGGGTCTTGTTTTTTTTACTCATTCTGATACCTTATGTGTTGTATTGCCTGTAAGGTGATTGTTACTGTATATTGTCTCTGTTCCTTTCTGGTCTGTTACTTTTAGGCTCTCCCTTTGCTTAGAGGACCCCTTTCATTCTTTCCTGTAGAGCTGGTTTGGTGTTTGCAGATTCTTTTAGTTTGTGTTTTTTTTCTGGAAGTTTTTATCTCTTCTATTTTCAAAAACAGCCTAGCTGGATATATTATTCTTGGCTGCATATTTTCTCTTTTAGTGCTCTGAATATATCATGTCAGTCCTTTCTGGCCTGTCAGGTCTCTGTGGATAGGTCTTCTGCCAATCTAATATTTCTGCCATTGTATGTTACAGACCTCTTCTCCCAAGCTGCTTTCAGGATTTTCTCTTTGTCACAGAGTCTTGTAATTTTTACTATTAGATGACAGAATGTTATTGATTTTGAGGGGGGTTCTCTGTACCTCCTGGATTTTGATACTTGTTCCCTTCACCAAATTAGGGAAATTCTCTGCTATAATTTGTTCCAATATATGTTCTGCCTCCCTCTCTCTCCCTTTCTCCTTCTTCTTCTTCTTCTTCTTCTTCTTCTTCTTCTTTGATCCCAATTATTCTAATATTATTCCATCTCATGGTATCACTTTTCTCTCAGATTCTCCCCATGTGGTCCAGTAGTTGTTTGTCTCTCTTTTTCTCAGCTTCTTCATTTTCCATCATTTGGTCTTCTATATCACTAATTCTCTCTTCTGCCTCATTTGTCCGGCAGTAAGAGCCTCCATTTCTGATTACACCTCATTAATAGATTTTTTGATTTCAACTTGGTTAGGTTTTATTTCTTTTATTTCTCCATAAAGGAATTTTACTTCTCCAGAAAGAGATTCTGTAATATCTTCCATGCTTTTTTTAAGGCCAGCCAACACCTTGGTAATCATCATTCTGAATTCTAGTTCTGACATATTACTAAGGTCTCTGTTGATTAGGTCCCTAGCCTTTGGCATTGCCTCTTGTTCTTTTTTTTTTGAGTTTTTGAGTTTTTCCACCTTGTCATTTTATCCAGATAAGAATAGGTGAATGAGGGAACAAAATACTAAAAGGGTAGTGACGACTCCAGAAAATATACACTAACCAAATCAGAAGAGACTTGAAACCAGGTGGAGAAGAAAGGGATAAAATATATCTATCTATCTATATCTATATCATCTGTATCTATATCTATGTCTATATCTATCTGTCTCTTTCTCTGAATAAACTGGTGTATAGAACAGAGCCACACACTTGATTTTGGTCTGTTAGAAGAAACTGCCTCCCAAAATTTTAAAGAAGGAAAAACTTACATATATACAAAAATAAGGGTATACATGATGAAGGGATGGAATATGACTGTAAAGATGAAAATTAAAAAAGATTCTAAAAAACGGAATTGATAAGAAGTTGGTTGAAAAAAGAAAAAAGAAAACAAATGAGGAAAGAATGTGATGAGGCTGGAGACTAGAACAAAGCCATGTGCTAGATTTAAGGTATATTTTTATCTATTTGAAGAAACTGTATCCCAAAATTTTAAAGAAAGAAACTCCTATATGTATACAAAAAATAAGCTTGAATACAATGAAGGGATAGAATATGACTAAAACAATCAAAATTAAAAAAAGATTTTTTAAAAAAGTTATTGATAAGAAAATAGTTTAAAAAACATTAAAATAGGAAAGAGAAAAATAAAAAATAGAATAAGAAAAAATAAAATTGAAAAGTTTAACTTTGAAAGACTAAAGAATCATGGGAAAAAAGCCATGAGCTCTACATGATGCATTGCCCTAGTTCTGAAGTTTCGCAGTTCTCATTCATCAGTGAACTTGGTCTTGGCTGGATGTTCTCCCTTATCTTCTGGGGGAAGGGCTTGCTGTATTGAATCTCAAGTGTTTTTGCCCAAGGTGGAACTGCCCCACCCTTACCAGGGACCAGGCTAAGCAATCTGCTCAATCACTCTTCCGAGCTTTTTGTTCCCTGAACGCTTTCTGTACAGCTTTGAAGGATGGGAATGAAGACGGCGACCTTCCAGTGTCTGGCCTAGAGGTGTTGAGAGCTCAGGGCCCCACTTCTCAGTGCGCCCCTAGAGAAAAGTAGTCAATCATGCCTGTCTCACTGGTCCCCAGTACGCTTCGGGATGGAGTGTTTCTGTCTCTGGTGCTTGGTCCTGTTTGGAGTCTCCAAACACAGCAGAGGAAAGAGAGCGTCTCCCCAGATCTGCTATTTGTGAGGTCCCTGCTTGAAGGCAGTGTCCAGATTGTACCTCGGATCATGGTTTAAGGTTAGCCCAAGCTGAGAGCCCCCTCCTTGGCTCCGTCTCTGCAACTGGCTTCCCTGCTCTGATACCTGCGAGTTCAGCCACATTCAGGCACTCTAGTCTTTCTGTGACCTCACCTGTCCTGAGACCACACTGTCCCAGTGAGGGTTCCACCCCCACTTAGCCTTTGGGGTGACTTCCCTCAGTGGACCAGACTTCTAAAGGCTCTGATTTTGTGCTCTGCTGCTCTAGCTGCTGCCTGGGAGCCAGCCCCTCGTCCCCATGGTCTGCCTTCCCAAACATCGCCTCTGATTCACTTCTCCATATGTCCTATCATCCAGAAAGTAGTCACTTTTCTATTCCTAGAATTGCTGCTCTTCTCTTCAATCTCCTGTTGAGTCTATAGAAGTTCTCATTGGTTTGATAACCATCCTGCTGAAGTCCTGGGACTTGATGATGTCTAGTTGCCCTACTCCTCTGCCATCTTGCTCCTCCTCCTGTAATTTTTATTTTAAAATCATAAATGATACATTATTTTTTAAATATTTTATTTATTTTAGAGTGAGAGAGATGGCATGAGAGGGAGGGACAGGGAGTGAGGGAGAGAGAGAATCTCAAGCACACTCCACACTGAATATGAAGCCTGACATGGGACTTAAGCCCCAGACCCCATCCATGATCTTGGCCTGAGCTGAAACCAAGAGTTGAACACTTACCTGACTATACCACCCAGGCAACCCTGATATACTATTTCTTTAAAAATATGTCATATTAATTGTTTTGATGTTCTTCCATAGATAGTGGATTACTTGAGGAAAGAATTGATTCTTACTAATTTTCTATAGTATATGGTACCTAGTAGATACTCATTAAATATTGGTAAGTGGTTGCATGATCATAGGTAGAAGACCTATTATATATTGCTGCTTGAATTAGCAAGTAAGTCAAATACTCTTGTTAATAACAAGATACATATTGTTAACATACCTAAAAACCTAGCAAAGAAGCAAAAGTGTTGCTTAGTCTATTTGGCTAAATATTTATGTGACTAGATTGGAACAGACGTCTGTGTAATTAAGGTAAACTGCATCTTTATGAAACCATTTGCATCAAATTGCAAACTGACTACAGTTTCTTAAATGAGAATAATTTATACTTCTTTTCACTTTCCTTACTTACTTATATAACAGGGCCAGTTCTGTTTTCTATGAAAAAATTTTTTAGTTATTTTTTTAAGTACACTTTCTGAGAGCAAAGATTATGTTTAACAATACATTTAAACCAATTTTGTGGGCTTGATATATGTCTAAGCTTGCATATTCTTCTGCCTACACCACAGGAGACTGCTTTTGGAAAGATACTCATGCATATAATGAGCACCAAGGTGGAACTTCTCCTCTCAGTATATATTCTGGCATCTTATTTCCTAGATGAGTAAAGTCTTTAAGACACAACATCTAGAAACTTTTGGGTTGTCATGTAAGCAAAACTTAAGCACAATTTTCATTTTGATTAATTGAATATATCTAAAAAACTAGAAGAAACCATAAGTGGACATGTGGGGTTTTCCTGCAGTCTTAAAAATGTCTTTTAAAATTAATCCAAAAGACATGGCATGCTTCTGTTTCCCACCAGATTGGTAATATATTAGGAAAAAGCATTTTTTTGTGAGTTTATCACATTTTTTACCACTCATGCGAATTGTGCAGTAAGTGCCCAAGAGCCATACTGTCGCTGCTTCCGTACCTGGGGAAGATGTTGACTACGTTCATTATCTTGATTTTGGTGATGGTACCATAAGTGTTTGCATGTGTCCAAACCCATCAAATTATACCCATTAAATGTATATAGTTCTTTGTATTTTTTTAAGGTTTTATTTATTTGAGAGAGAGAGAGAGAGCATGTGTGTTCGTGTGCACACATGCTACCTGGTGTGGGGGAGGGGAAGAGCAGAGGAAGAGGATCAAGCAGACTTTTTACTATCTTTTACATAGATCCCAATGTGGGGCTTGATCCCAGGACCCTGAGATCATGACCTGAGGAGACACCAAGAGTTGGGTGCTTTAACTGACTGAGCTACCCAGGAGCCACTAGTTCTTTGTATTTCAATAAGGCTGTTAAAAAAAAAAAAATAGAACAACTTATCTAATAAAAAAAAACAAAACCCTCCAAACAGGGCAAAGTGGGTAAGGTGGTCAGTGGTATAAACTTCCAGTTTTAAAATAAGTAAGTCATAAGGCTGTAATGTACAGCATGATGACCATAGTTATCACACTGTATTGCGTTATTTGAAAGTTGCTAAGAGAGTAGATTCTAAAATTTCTCATGATGAGAAAAACATTTTGTAAATACATGCTAACAGATGTTAAATGGGCTTATTGTGGTTATCATTTCATGATATAGACAAATACAAAATCAGTATGCCTGGAAATAATACCATGTGTTACACATCAATTACATGTCAGTTAAAACACAACAATAAAAAACCCATATCTGGGCACCTGGGTGGCTCAGTTGTTGCCTTCGGCTCAGGTCATGATCTCAGGCTCCTGGGATTGAGTCCCACATTGGGCTCACTGCACAGTGGGAAGCCTGCGTCTCCCTCACTCACTCTCCATGTTTGTGTTCCCTCTGTAGCTGCGTTTCTCTCTGTCAAATAAATAAATAAAATCTTTTAAAAAAGAAAAAAAAACATAACCTTCTATTCATGACAATTCAGTTCAGCAATTTCTTTGAAGGTCTCACATGTGCTGGATACTGTGATAATCACTGGAAATAGAAATATAGTCAAATACATGTCTACCTTTTCAAACAGAAAATAACATGTTCAGTATTCTTAGAAAGGTTTCTATATTTGAATCAATGTTTAATATAACCTTTGAGTGATGATGATTCCTTTGGGAGGGAAGTCAACATGGTAAGACATTGTATTGTTGGGTGGCTTCCTCTTGTGTATCTCCTCTCATCTGTCTAAAAATATGTGTCACAGACTACACAGATCTTGCACAGCCTTGTCAAATATAGCTCTTTACCCCTCCCACCACCTCTGCCCCTCAGGGTGGTTTTATTATACCTCCAGTAAGACCATGTGGACTCCCACTTCTTACTAATTTAGAATTTATTAATCTGGACTCTATTGACTAAATTCCTCATTACATGTTACCTTTTGCTACTCCCCAGATGCTATTATTCATTCAGCTATATAAAAACAGTCAAACCTTGACCTCCTCTCTTTCATCCATAAAGCTATATGTTGTGTGATAGGTGGTCACATCTTTATGTCAGAAATCAGGGAATGTATATAGTAAATTACAAACTGACTACAGTTTCTTAAATGAGAATAATTTATACTTCTTTTCACTTTCTTTACTTACTTATATAACAGGGCCAGTTCTGTTTTCTCTGAAAAAAAATTTTTAGTTATTTTTTTAAGTACACTTTCTGAGAGCAAAGATTATGTTTAACAATACATTTAAACCAATTTTGTGGGCTTGAGATAAGTTTCATTTCAACATTTATCTCTTTTTTAAGAGGTCATAGAAAATGGTTTAATTTACAAGTTCTCATAGTAATTTTCCTTTATTCTCTTAATATACGTGCATAGTTGTTATAGCTAATAAGTACACAGAATTTCTACTATGTGAAACTTACCTTATAGTTTCTTGATCTTATTATTAATAGTAATTTTACCTCATTGCTTTTTCTCAAATAGCTTTTTCATTCCCATTGGATATCAATCATGTTATTTTTCCCAGCCACCCCTCTTTCTCAGGGTCCCACAGCTATGCCGTGTGACAGATGTGTTGCCCGGGATGGTGACACTATAGATACAAATGGATGGAATATTCTCACTGCAATTTGGCCTGCAGCCTGATTTTCTGTATCTCAAATTCTGGTTGCCAACTGTCTGAAGGAAACAATCATCCTCCTGATGTTATGTTATGTCCCCAAACAGGCCAACACTGTTTGTTAGGGCGGGGATAGATTTTTTATTTTGTATTGCATTTCATTTTTTATTTTTATTTTTTGGTTGTATAATGTGATTCTTTTAAAGGTGTACAACACGATAATTTAATATATATATATATGTAATGAAATGATTATCATTATCAGTTAATTAACACATCCATCACCTCACTTTGTGTGTGTGTGTGTGGTGAGAACACTTAAGATCCACAGGCTTACTCTGGCGATATTGCAGATTCGCTTTCAGGCCACTGTAATAAAATGAATATTGCAAGAAAATGAGTCAGATAAATTATTGGGTTTCCCAGTGAACATAAATATTTTATTTATACAATATTGTATTCTATTAAATGTGTAATAACGTTATGTCCAAAAAAATGAACATATCTTAATTAAAAATACTTTGTTGCTGAACAAACACTAACCATCACCTGAGACTTCAGTTTATCATGATCACAGATCACCATAATAAATGTGATAATATATAAAAGAGTTTGAAATATTGTGAGAATTACCAA
>PITA01035109.1:0-10856 GCA_004023965.1 Spilogale gracilis
GGGGGGGGGGGGGGGGCGCGCGCACGGGTTAAGGGACCAGATAAAAATGCACGATTCTCTGTCTGGGACCCCCTCCTCAGGCCCATTCCTTGGGCCCGCGGTGGCCCGGGGTTGGGGGGTGGGAGGCAGACTGGGGAAGGCAGAAGCTTGAGTGTGCCTGCCTCTCCCCACCCCCAAACGCTGGGGTGTTTCTCGCGCCCGGGCGGTCACGACTGAGCTCAAGCCTGCTGCGTGGCCTGATGGTGAGCTCATCTCCCCACCCCCCACAAGCGGTTACTGGGCTCGTTGTTAATTAGAGCCCTCGCATGCCCATCCCAACCGCACCACCCACGCTCTCTCCTTGTCTTCTCCCTAGGTGATGCTAGCGAGGAGGACCACCCCCAAGTCTGTGCCAAGTGCTGCGCACAATTCACTGACCCAACGGAATTCCTCGCCCACCAGAATGCATGTTCTACTGACCCCCCTGTAATGGTGATAATTGGGGGCCAGGAGAACCCCAACAACTCTTCGACCTCTTCTGAACCGCGGGCGGAGGGCCAAAATAGTCCCCAGGTCATGGAGGCAGAGCACAGCAACCCTCCAGATTCTGGGTCTTCAGTGCCCACAGATCCCTCCTGGGGCCCAGAACGGAGAGTAGAGGAATCTGCCGGGCACTTCCTGGTCGCTGCCACAGGTACAGCAGCTGGGGGAGGCGGGGGCCTGATCTTGGCCAGCCCCAAGCTGGGCGCAACCCCGTTACCTCCAGAATCTACTCCTGCACCCCCCCCTCCTCCTCCTCCACCTCCGCCTCCAGGGGTAGGCAGCAGCCACTTGAACATCCCTCTGATCTTGGAAGAGCTGCGGGTGCTGCAGCAGCGCCAGATCCACCAGATGCAGATGACTGAGCAAATCTGCCGCCAGGTGCTGCTGCTTGGCTCCTTAGGCCAGACAGTGGGCACCCCTGCCAGTCCTTCAGAGTTACCTGGGACGGGGACTGCCTCCTCCACCAAGCCTCTGCTTCCCCTCTTCAGCCCCATCAAGCCTGTCCAAACCGGCAAGACGCTGGCACCTTCCTCCTCCTCTTCTTCATCCTCTTCGGGGGCCGAAACGCCCAAGCAGGCTTTCTTCCATCTTTATCATCCGCTGGGGTCACAGCACCCTTTTTCTGCTGGAGGGGTTGGACGAAGCCACAAACCCACCCCTACCCCCTCCCCAGCCCTGCCTGGCAGCGCAGATCAGCTGATGGCCTCACCTCATCTGGCATTCCCAGGCACCACGGGGTTATTGGCAGCACAGTGCCTCGGGGCAGCTCGAGGCCTCGAGGCTGCTGCCTCCCCAGGGCTCCTGAAGCCAAAGAATGGAAGTGGTGAGATGGGCTACGGGGAAGTGATGGGTCCCTTGGAGAAGCCCGGTGGACGGCACAAGTGCCGCTTCTGTGCCAAAGTATTTGGAAGTGACAGTGCCCTGCAGATCCATCTGCGTTCACACACAGGCGAGAGGCCCTATAAGTGTAATGTCTGCGGCAACCGCTTCACCACCCGCGGCAACCTCAAAGTGCATTTCCACCGACATCGTGAGAAGTACCCGCACGTGCAGATGAACCCTCACCCGGTGCCAGAGCACCTGGACTACGTCATCACCAGCAGCGGCCTGCCCTATGGTATGTCCGTGCCTCCAGAAAAGGCTGAGGAGGAGGTGGCCGTGCCCGGCGGAGGTGTGGAACGCAAGCCTCTGGTGGCGTCCACCACAGCCCTTAGCGCCACGGAGAGCCTCACACTGCTCTCCACCGGCGCAGGCACAGCCACCGCTCCTGCGCTCCCTGCTTTCAATAAGTTTGTGCTCATGAAAGCAGTAGAGCCAAAGAGTAAAGCTGATGAAAATACCCCACCGGGTAGTGAGGGCTCGGCCATCCCTGGGGTGGCAGAAAGCGGCACTGCAACCCGAATGCAGCTAAGCAAGCTGGTGACTTCGCTCCCCAGCTGGGCACTGCTTACCAACCACTTTAAGTCCACAGGTAGCTTCCCCTTCCCCTATGTGCTAGAGCCCTTGGGGGCCTCACCCTCAGAGACCTCCAAGCTACAGCAGCTGGTAGAAAAGATTGACCGGCAAGGAGCTGTGGCAGTGGCCTCCACTGCCTCGGGAGCTCCCACCACCTCCGCGCCTGCAACTTCATCTTCCGCCTCATCAGGACCTAACCAGTGTGTCATCTGCCTCCGGGTGCTGAGCTGTCCTCGAGCATTGCGCCTGCATTATGGCCAACATGGAGGTGAGCGGCCCTTCAAATGCAAAGTGTGTGGTAGAGCTTTCTCCACCCGGGGCAACCTGCGTGCACATTTCGTGGGCCACAAGGCCAGTCCAGCTGCCCGGGCCCAGAACTCCTGCCCCATCTGCCAGAAGAAGTTCACCAATGCTGTTACTCTGCAGCAGCACGTTCGGATGCACCTGGGGGGCCAGATCCCCAATGGTGGTACCACGCTCCCTGAAGGCCGGGGAGCTGCCCAGGAAAATGGCTCTGAGCAATCCACGGTCTCTGGGCCCGGGAGCTTCCCCCAGCAGCCGTCCCAGCAGCCATCCCCAGAAGAGTTGTCCGAAGAGGAGGAGGAGGAGGAGGAAGAGGAGGAAGATGTGACTGATGAAGATTCCCTGGCAGGAAGAGGCTCAGAGAGTGGAGGCGAGAAGGCAATATCTGTGCGAGGTGACTCGGAAGAGGCATCAGGGGCGGAGGAGGAAGTGGGGACCATGGTGGCGGCGGCGGTGGTGGCCGCAGGAGCAGCCACAGCTGGGAAGGAGATGGATAGCAGTGAGAAAGTGATTCAACAGCCTTCCCTGCCACCACCGCTGCCCGAGAGCCTGGATCAAACACAGCCCATGGAGCAGGGAGGCGGTGATGTTGCAGGAGGCATGGAAGAGGGGGGCAAAGCGGAGAGGAGCTCGAGCCCAGTGGCAGCACTCAGTCGGGAAGGGGAAGGCAGCGGCCCCTCCTCAGTGGAGGAGCTGAGCATGCAGGAGGCCATGAGAAAGGAGCCAGGCGAGAGCAGAAAGGCCTGTGAGGTGTGTGGTCAGACCTTTGCTGCCCAGGCAGCCCTGGAGGAGCATCAGAAGACCCACCCCAAGGAGGGGTCGCTCTTCACTTGTGTTTTCTGCAGGCAGAGCTTTCTCGAGAGGGCTATCCTCAAGAAGCATATGCTGCTGGCTCACCACCAGGTACAACCCTTTGCCCCCCACGGCCCTCAGAATATTGCTGCGCTTTCCTTGGTCCCAGGCTGTTCACCTTCCCTCACTTCCCCGGGGCTCTCCCCCTTTCCCCGAAAAGATGACCCCACGATCCCATGAGCTTGTTTCCCTGTACCTGCTGCCCCTTGACCCAGGGAGCAGAAACTGAGAGCTCTGTAGAAGGACCTCCAAGATGTGTGAGCCCTTATTTGTCTTTGTTCTCTGAGTCCTTCTGTGATACATCCTAGTGGCTTTTCTCTGGTCCCCGAGCTTGGAAATAGTTGTGCTCACAGGGGCATGGCCCCCTGAGGAATTTTTCTTCCCTCTTCACTCCTCTTCACTGTACTGTAGATTCTCTACATCTTTCCCCTTCCCAAGGCGAACCCTGTCTGGCTTCCCTGGGGTGACCCTTCTCCCCTCTCCTTTCTTCCTCTCCCTTTCCGTTTGGCAGGTGCACCTGAGCACCCACATTTGGAATTGCAGCCCAGCCCAAAGGGGCCGGCAGCTGTCTCTGGAGGGCCCAGTGCCACTCCTCTCTGGTGACCAGGTCAACCTGCAGGACTTCCTGTCCTAGGGCGCTCCTGCCCGACTGGTGAGGGTAGGTCCCCTGTCTTTCTGGAACCGGTACACAGCTTTCCTGTCACATGACCTGCCCCCCAAGCCCTGGAGTTCCAGCTCCACCTCGACTACCACTTTAGGCCTGGCACCACCAGTGCTCTTTGGCCCTGGAACTGTGGCTGGGAACGTGCCTCCGGCAATGGGATCCAGGGAGGCCAAGGAGAAGAGAACACCCCTCTTCCTGTTTCGGTCTCCTGCATCCAAGGCAGCACCTGAGAAGCCCATCATAGAAGAAAAGTAGCAGACTGTACATTCCTTCTTCTCCCTGCTCTGGACAGTGGCAGCGATGATGACACATAGTATCTGTAGCTGGTGTCTCAGCCCTAAGGGGTCAAGGAAAATGAATGGCATATAAGACCTTCTTCCCAGTAAACTCCCATTCAGGCCAAGGTGTTGTCCAGTATGATACCAAGATACCTCCGGCTTCTCCTATTCTATCATAATGGCCTCTCAAAGTTAGAAAACAAGCAGACATCTTGGCAACAGGTCTCCTGTGGAATATTTTGGGAAATGGGACGTTTCTGTCTTTAAGAAGCATTATGGGTGAGGGGGGTTGAAAGAGTAATGATGGAGAGTTGAAGAGTGTTGCTAAAGCATAGAGCTTGCTTGGGAACATATGAGATTAAGAGAGGGGCATGGTGTGACGGAAGGGACCTCCAATTCTTGACTGGATGAGTCTCATGAATGTTCTTTTGGACTATTAGTGACTTGGTGTGCAGCCCTGCTTCCCAGGCCATAGGGGATTTCCTAGCACTAGTGTGCTTCTAGTTTTAGATAACTCCCTCCTTTATTCCCTGGCCCCTTGGATTTCCCTTGTCTTCCTTTCTCAAGGCCTATTTCCTCCCCATTTTGCCTGTCTATGGACCGGGGCTTATGTCCTTGCCACTGTCTGGGTCTTACAGTTCCAGACTGTGGGAGATGAGCTCTAGGTGGTGTTCTCCCTGCCTCTCCTTGTAATGAGATGTAGTATATACTCTTAACATAGGATCATTTGGAACAGGAGTTCTGAGGAGGAGAGAGGGAGAGTTCTGCTACTCACTGACGGAAATGATGGTTTCTCCTCCAAAGGTGTAGGCTCCAGAGCTTCCTAACATAGTAAAATGTGAAGAGCAGACAAGGGAGATATTAGTGTCTTTCCCTTTTCATTAAAAGTGTTTTAACCAAATATTTGTGTGTTTTTCCTTATTTCGTGACTAAACGGCCAGCTGGGGTGTGATATGGGCATTCCCTAACATCGAGATTCCCTTCCCACGTACATATCCTGCCAAAGCTGAACATATGGTGTTGAAATAATTTATTCAGCCTTGTCCTAAAACAGCCTCCAGTGGATGTCATTTCCCTGTGGAAATGGAGTTTATATTCTCAAAAAGTGAAGGATTTGTCCATTGTGTGCAGTCATTGTCTAGACTTTTTTTCTTTGCCTAGAACTTTCCACCACCAAACTTTTGTGGGTTCGTTTGTTTGGAGGTTGGAAGCTGTTTCTTTGTCTTTCCTGAACCCCAGGCTGGCCTACCTGACATTAGTTATCTGCGGAACCAAGGCGAATCAATCCTTGTGATCCTTGAGATCTGATGTTACAAACAGGACAAAAAAGTAATTAAACACTAATAATTTCTACCAATAGGATAATTTAAAGGAAGATTGTTAGCAGAGGAAGTATGTGTGAAGTGGTGGTCAAATCAAACATACATTTTTTTACCTTGTCTCACCACAATTTGGTGAGGTTTAGATTTGACTATAAGACCTTGTTTTTTTAAAGAAGAGTCCTCCCAATTATTTATTTATTTATTTATTTATTTATGTATTTATATATTTATGTATGCTTTTGTAAGATTGCCATGTCACTGAATCTTAGTGCTGCAGGGATGGGGCTGGTAAAACGATTTGCCCAGAGTCACGGCCAATTAATGGCAGCCTCGGATCAAGGCTGCCAGGTTGAGTATCAACATCAGTCATTAGGGATGCTGCCTGTTCCTGCGATACCATTTAAGACTCCTGATATGACACTGGCTGGAAGACCAAAAGGAGGTTAGTAAACCTCTTCTTGGCTCCATTCGAGGTAAAGAACCAACGTTTGATTGTAGTTGCCCACACCAGAGCGGTAGGGTCCCTTTTAAAAGGTCCTGGTGAACAGGAATACATGGGAATCTTGCAAAGTCTATTGTGGAAGAAATAGCTTCTGCCTCCTTACTTTGTAAATCTTTTTTTTTTTTTTTTAAGATTTTTTATTTATTTGACAGAAAAAGCCAGAGAGAGAACACAAGCAGCTGGAGTGAGAGAGGGAGAAGCAGGCAGCCCAATGCGGGGCTTGATCCCAAGACTCCGGGATCATGACCTGAGCCGAAGGCAGAGCCCCAACCACTGAGCCACCAGGCGCCCCAAAGCTTTGTAAGTCTTTTTCTTCTTTCAGCCTATGGAAGGAGGCAGGTCACCAATCCAATTCCATTTACCTCCTCTACCTCCATTAGACAGGGATAATGCCATTTAACTAATTAAAGTAGACTTGCTCTCTCTTTATATGCAAGTTCCCATTATGGTAACAGCTGTTGGTAAAACTTCGACTTCTGGATACTTCCTTGACTCCACACTGTGCCTGACTCCCCACACCCCTCCTTCATTGCTCTAGCAAATAGTATGATAGATGCAAACAAATGGCCCGCAGGTTCCCAGAGAGGGAAATAACTCATAATGCAAAGATGGAGAAGGGGGAGGGGGTGTACAAATCTCTTGAATTTAGCTTTCCTAATAACCACTCAAATATATTAACAATCCATACAACAACCCAAGGACCAATGCAGTTCTCATTTAAGAACCTATGTAAAGGGGGGCATCTGGTGGCTCAGTTGGTTAAGCCACTGCCTTCAGCTCAGGTCATGATCCCAAAGTTTCTGGATGAGTCCCACATCGGGCTCACAGCGCCACAGGAAGTCTGCTTCTCCCTCTGACCCTCTCCTCTCTCATGCTCTCTGTCACTCTCTCTCTTATTTATTTAATAAATAAATTAAAACTTAAAAAAAGAAAAAAAGCCTATGTATGATATACCAAGTCCTCTTTGGCAGATACAGAGATATGCTGCTTCAGAGATTCCCCTTTAAGAAAGAACTGGTTAAGTGGCGCCTGGGTGGCTCAGTTGGATAAGTGACTGCCTTCGGCTCAGGTCATGATCCCAGAGACCCAGGATCAAGCCCCACATCGGGCTCCCTGCTCAGTGGGAAGCCTGCTTGTGTTCCCTCTCTAGCTGTGTTTCTCTCTGTCAAATAAATAAAAAAAATTTGAAAAAAAAAATTGAAAAAAAAAAAAAAAGAAAGAAAGAACTAGTTACCTAACTGCAAAAAGCCTGATTCAGGTTGATATTGTTCAACCATTCTACTCTTCAGCCTCTGGCCAAAGACTGAGCAAGATGGTGAGTGGTACAGGAACCTCGCTATTTCCATGGAACATGGGACTCTAGTGAACATTTTTTTTTTCTCTAATGAACATTTTTGCTCTGGAATTCCCCATTGGGTTGGCAGAGATGGTCAAGTCTGTCTCATAGTCCAACAGTTGTTCCTACCCCCAATTGCTTTCACCCCTTTGTGCAGGTGTTCTCCCCATTAAAACTCTTGGAATTCAAATTCTGCCATCACATCTGCTTCTCAGAGTTTTCAGCCTATATTCCTCATGAAAAAGGCCTAGATTCTATTGACACATTGTCATGTTTCACAAACGTGTTTCACAAACAGCCTCTCCTGAGGCTCTGGTTACCATCCCTGGAACTTATTAGTAGACCAAGGAGTGTCAGTCTCCTAACCCCCAAGACGGACTTCACTAGTATTACTCTCAATTAGACCCAACTTTGGCTTTTATATTCCTTGTTTTTTTCTAACGTTTAACTTTTGTTAATGATTTATTTATTTATTAGAGAGAGAGAGTGAGAGAGAGAGAGTGTGTGCATGCATGCGCATGAATGGGGCGGGCAGAGTTCAAGGGAAACAAGCACACACTCCTAGCTGATCAGGAAGCCTGACACTGGGAGGGATCCCAGGACTCTGAGATCAAAGATTTTGACCTGAATCAAAATCAACAGTCAGATTTTGGCTGAGTGAGCTACTGAGGTGTCCCTAACTTTTTTTTTAAGGTTTTTTAAATATAATCTCTACACCCAATGTGGGGCTCAAACTCATATCCCTGAGGTCAAGAGTCACATGCTCTTCCAACTAAGACAGCCAGGCACCCCTCTAATGTTTAATTTAATAACAGATTGACTAACCCCAGTGGACACTTTGCTTTTGACTGTATAGTAAAAATTGAGTAAGAAAAAAATTAAGGGAACAAATTTGAGTAAAGAACAAGTAAGAAGTACAGTAGTATTTGGTTAATATTGTGGATGTTTCAGTAATCCATTGTTATGCAACAAATCATCCCAACATTAGTATCTTAAACAATAATTATATATTTGATTGTGATTCCATGAATTGTCTAGGCAGGCCTCAGGTAGGACGTCTTTTCTATGTTCCATGTAGTGAGGGTTGAGCTCCCTTGGCAGCTATGATTTGGGCTAGAGGATCTGAGATGGCTTCATTCACTTCTGGCCCTTCACCTGAGTGTCTAGAATGTTTGAGACTCTTTCTTTATTGTCTTTTCATCCTCTAGACCCTTTCCCTTTCATCTTTATTTCTTTTTTCTTCCAAAGCTCAAATAGCTTTTTTTTTTTTAAGTTTTATTTATTTGACAGAGAGAGATCACAAGTAGGCCGAGAGGCAGGCAGAGAGAAAGGAGGAAGCAGGCTCCCTGCTGAACAGAGAGCCCGACACGGGCCTCAATCCCAAGACCCAAAGATCATGACCCAAGCCAAAGACAGAGGCTTTAACTCACTGAGCCACCTAGGCGCCCTCCCTTTCATCTTTGAATCTCTAGGATATTTCTCTCTCTCTCTCTCAGGGTAAATGGGTTCCCCTGATGGCCCAGGTCTCCAAGAAGGTAAAAGCAGAAGCTGCAAGCTGCAAGGCCTCTTAAGGCCAGGTTCTGAAAGTCAAAGAATATCACTCCTGCCACATTCTGTTGGCCAAACTAGTCAGAAGACCTGCTCGAATTCAAGAGGAGAGAAAATAAACTTTACGTGTTACAAGGAAGAGTGGCAAAGTCAACCCGCATAAAGGCCTATGGGATGAGAGGCATTGAGACTAATTCTAGAAAGAGTCTATACAGCAGATATGATGAAAAGTTAAGAAATGTACTGTATGGGGGTGCCTGGGTGGCTCAGTGGGTTAAAGCCTCTGCTTTCAGCTCAGGTCATGATCTCAGGGTCCTGGGATCAAGGCCTGCCTCGGGGGCTCTCTGCTCGGCAGGGAGCCTGCTTCCTCCTCCCTCTGCCTGCCTCTTTGCCTACTTGTGATCTCTCTCTCTCTCTGTGAAATAAATAAATAAAATCTTAAAAAAAAAAAAAAGAAATTTACTGTATGCAGCCCTCATCTGCTTGCAACTAGGCATATACTCTGTCTTGCCTAGAATAGGTCTAGGTAAGGTTCCTTTCCCTGTGTACTGCTCAGGATGGTGTACAGATTAAGAGTGGGCCAGAAAACTGGTCAGAAGGAGTCTAGAAAGAATCACTGTATAAGCAGAGCATGCTGAATGGCCCTCCTATGCTCCTAAAATTTGCCTGATTTACTACTGTAATAATTTACCCAAAGTGAATGTGAAAGCAAAGACTTCTGGAAGCTGCTGTTGATTTTGTTGACTTCCAGGAATATTTGTGCTACTTCTTTGACTCCCTGTGTAGATAAGAGGAGGCAATACAGGCCTTATATATCTTGAATTCTACCAGAGACTGAATCTCTGCCACCAGAAAATCCTTCCTTTCCTAGACAAAAATGCTTATATTGTTTAGAGATTAACCTATGGAATTCCATCTTCAAGATGAATCAACTCCTTTCTTCTACGTAGCTCTGTCCAATACTCTCTTCCAAGACTATTTAATTTCACTGCTATAGAATTTCTATTTATTTTATTTCTATGTGCTAAGGATCCTGAGAGAAAATGATCTTAAAATAAGTGAGGGATTCAGATTTGTAAACAATGAAGTCTTAACAACTCTGTAATAGAGGGGCGCCTGGGTGGCTCAGTCAATAAACTGTCTTTCTTCAGCACCGGTCATGATCCCAGTGTCCTGGGATTGAGCCCCACTTCAGACTCCCTGCTTGGTGGGAAGCCTGCTTCTCTCCCCATCTCTGCCTGCCACTCTGCCTGCTTGTGATCTTTCTCTGTCAAATAAAAACAAAATCTATAATATAGTATTAATGGTATTATCTTACTTAAGGAATGATATAGGTGTCTAAACATAGGGCCACAAAGGATATCTCCAAAATGAAAGTACAAAAGCATCCCTTGTCCACTTTCTTGGCAGTTGCTAGGGACAGGTCATTAAAGGAAGCCAAAACCCTTAGGTAGAGCAATGCCTTTGAGTAGTCTTCCATGATCTCACATCACTCAACTTTTCCAAGAGTATTTCAGCTGAAGAAGTTGGCATTTTCCTTTTAATTAAGTATAATCCTGAGAATTAAATGCTGAGATACTCATGTGAGCCCATATACATACCTGTGTCCTCTGCCTGAAGGCTCACATATAAAGTCATGCATTTCAAACAAACAAACAAATAAACAAACAAAAAACAAATACACAAAGTTACACATCTCAAAACATGGTGTAAATTGCCTAGTATATATATTAAATTGAGAAAAAAGGTTGGAAATGAATATTTTGATCACTATTGAATCTGTATAGTACTTAACACATAGTAGTAACTCAACAAATATTTGTTGAGTGAATGGATGAAATTATTATATTCCAATACACATACATCTTTCTTTCCAACACCCCTTTCCCCATATTCATCCATTCTTTGCCATTACTATCCATAACCAGCTTCAAATTTAATTAAAGTCCTTATCACCAAATGCTAGTTGAAATAAGCTACTAACTGGGGTGCTTTGCTGGCTCTGCTGTTAGAGCATGTGATCCTTTTATAGGGGTTGTGGGTTCAAGCCCCACCTTGGGCATACAGCTTACTT
>PITA01035110.1:0-10850 GCA_004023965.1 Spilogale gracilis
ATGGACAGTGAGAGGTGCACACCTGGGCCTCCTCTGGTGGTGGATGCGGCCGCCCCAGCCGCTGGGAGCTGGGAGCTGCAGAAACCCCAGGGACTGGCTGGAGGTCCAAGCACCCCCAGGACAGGCCCGGCTCACTCCTCGGGCACACTGTGGGGGGTCAACAGGGACTTGGGGGACCAGCGGAAGCCCAGGGGCTCATTTTCCCTCCAGGCGCCCGCAGGTGAGAGGCGGAGGGTGGCCGTGGGCGGGGAGTGCAGCTGGGGGGCCTGGAGGGGCGACTGACTGGCCCCGGCAAGGACGAGCGGCGAGGCGGCTTTGGTAAGGAGCACAGGAGAGCCAGGTGAGCAGGAGGAAAGCGGGTGCACAGGTCACTGGGTGGGGAGGCCACACGGTGCGTCAGGGGATCCCGAGGGAGGGCTCAGGGCAGACGCAAGGGGTGGCCGGCCAGTCCTTTGCGAGGACAGTGTGGTGGCAGAGCGCGTGATGGCTGAGGTCAGAGCTCAGGAGCAGGAGGCCCCGTCCCGTGACTTCACAGCTGACCCCAAACGGGAAGCAGATCATGGCTGTCCATACAAGGTTCCGGTTTGGGCGCTTGCAAAAGTCGCTATTAGAAATACACGACTCAAGTTCTGTGTGGGAACAGGACGGTGTGATTCATTCATCATCGTTGTCCTGCCGCAAGAGCAGAGAAAATCGGGATTCTGTGTATCCCTCTTCCATCATAATTTCACCACCGAAAGAAGACGATATAGTTGAAAGGGAGGGAGGGAATGGAAGAAAAACGGGAAAGGAAAAAAGAAAAAGAAGGGAAAAAACCCCAGCTTTTTTGAGTTTGCTTGAAACTACCGAAGTGACTCGGGGAAAATCTTGCACTGCAGACACAGTGGGAGGTCAGGCGGGCCACGGACGGGCCGCGAAGGGAGCAGGTCTGCGGGGCCCGAGGCGTGTCCGGTGCGGGCACGGGCGGCAGTCCGGCACACAGTGCACCTGCTGCAGCGGGAATCCTGAGTTCGGTTCCTACAAAGGCCTCCAGTGTCGGCTGGGACAGGCCATTCCCCAACCTCAGCTAGCGTTGACCCTAAATACGTCTCTAGACCACCTCCGTCTACCTACACCCAGGATTTTGTCCGCGTGCCTTCCAACATGTCACATGCAGTCTTTAGAAGCCCAGAGGTGCACGCATGACCTCACGGGCTGTTTCATCGCCCCAATCCGTGACGGCGCCAGCTCTGCGTGCCCGGCGCCGTCCTAAGAGCCTCTGTGCGCGCGGCACAGGGAGGTTGTGCGGCTCAGCTGGGGTCCCGCAGAATTAAGGGGTGGGGCTGGCGCTCGAGCCCGCACGGTCTGGCTGCAGCCTGAGAGGGGTGAACCTCTTCTGGGGTCGCTTCACAGCATCTTGACGACTGTATAGTATGTCATCGTATCAAGATGCTGTGATTGTTTAAATATTTATTTCTCACTTCAAACCTTGCGCATTGCGATGAGAACCTTACACTCCTACTGCCAATTTTTTGTCTATAAACTAAACGAATTCCTTACACCCCGCTGCCCCCCGATTCCAGCGGAGACCCCGCGAGACCAGCTCCAAGAGTTTGGGGTACGTGTCGACAAGTACTGCCCTGAGGGGGCTCCAGTCCCTCCCACTGCAAAGGAAGATGTCCCCGCACCGGAACTGACCTCCCAAAGGGAGAAGGTGACCACGGCACCGACAGCAGCACATGCTACTTGTGCTCTAAATCTCGGGCCACGTGCGTGGCTGAGGACGGTTAGGATTTTCCTGGCTTCTCCGAGTGCTCGCTGCTGACATGAGCCTGTAATTCAGTGCCTTCGTGTCGCTGAAACTTCGACACGGTCTCCTCCTTAACCGTCCGAGTTTAGCGGAACTGTGAGGCTGGCAAAGGCTCGGGACGAAATCTAGGAGTTGGCTCTTTCCTTCTGAGAAATTCCAGCTTACGATATAAGGTGTGTTAGCGCTCCCGCGAAGGGTGCCCGGGGTCACGAGCCGGTGCCCACAAGCGTTGCCACAGAGGAGAGGGAAGGGACGTCCACCCGCCGGGCTTTCGGAAGAGTGGCGGACCGCCCGTGCACGGTGTGAGACGAGCTCTTGTGTGGGGTTGGGGCGGCCTCGGCCACCGGAGCCTCCCACATGTGCGCCCGCACCTCCACGAGGCCGAGGACAAAACCTCCCCCGCGCTGCTGGGCTGCGTCAGCCCCTCGGAGAAGCACGACAGACGCGGTCCCTTCAGCCGAGGGCCGAGCTGTGACCAAAGCTTGAGGGCGGGGCAGCGACCTGACGAGTCTGGGTTGAGGGAGGCCCGGGTGTCCCACAGGCTGGACCGTGGGCAGCATGTACCAGAAGGCCGGGACAGCTCTCTGCTCCTACCTGCACCTGGGAGGGCAGGACACCGCCCTGAGGTGCTCCCACTGTCTTCTCCTTCCAGAAGAGATGTCCACGGTGCTCATCGTCTCGGCGGCCCGCCATGCAGCCCAGGGGACGTGGCTTGGTGTCTCCAGGAGGCCCCTGCAGGCCTGGGCGCCCCGCTGGTCAGCTGCACTCAGGACGCCGGGCTCGGCAGTGAGGGCCGGCAGGAGACCAGGGCGGGACACGGCGTCCCCGGTCAGCTGCGCTCAGGACGCCGGGCTCGGCAGTGAGGGCCGGCAGGAGACCAGGGCCCAGGGCCCGGCGGCTGCGGAACACGGCGTCCCCGGTCAGCTGCGCTCAGGACGCCGGGCTCGGCAGTGAGGGCCGGCAGGAGACCAGGGCGGGACACGGCGTCCCCGGTCAGCTGCGCTCAGGACGCCGGGCTCGGCAGTGAGGGCCGGCAGGAGACCAGGGCCCAGGGCCCGGCGGCTGCGGGACACAGCGTCTTCTGGTCAGCTGCACTCAGGACGCCGGGCTCGGCAGTGAGGGCCAGCAGGAGACCAGGGCCCAGGGCCCGGCGGCTGCGGGACCCGGCACTCTGCAGGTGGCCCTCATGGGGCCCTCTGGCTTCAGGATGACCGAACAGACCCTGCCCCTGCAGCGCTGTTTCCTCCTCTGTGCAAGAGAGACGTCTGCAGGAGTCACGGGTCACAGCAAGCACTGGAGGGGACGGCCCAGGCAGAGATTAACCAGGACCTAGTACTGAGGAAGGGTTTCATGAATGCCACCCAGTAGGGCATTTTAGGTGACCTCTCATGAAACAAATGCAAAATTGGGCCATGGCGTCCTGGGTTCTTAGAATCTCCCAGCCACGCAGAAAGCTCTTCCACACCACGAACACGTCTCTCCTCTGTGTGTCTAATTTCTGCAGATTTGGGGCCTGAATGCGACCGAGGCAGCTCATCGGTCTTCTGTCTTCAGGAGACCAGCTTCTCGCGGGCAGTGTTTGCGGGGCAGGGGCGTCTGGAGTCACCAGGGAAGTCACGGCACGGACGGCGTGGCCGTCCAGGAACAAGTGACGCGTGACGCATGTTCTTGGAATCCAGGGAGCAGAAAGTCCCCGGTGGGTTCCCAGAACCTTCCCGCCCTCCCGCCCCACTCGAGGAGGGAAGTTCCGGATTCTGCGGTAGGAATGACTCATCTGTCGTGCGGAGGGCTCTAGGCCGGGCTCCTCGATTGGAGAGCTGCGACTGCTGCACATCTGGAAAGCCTTACGGCCCGGCCCACTTGGCCAGGCTCCGTGTCTGGACACAGAAACTCATGTCAGCTGGGCCCGTGAGTCCAGTGGAGACGGAGCGTGCGTCCCTGGGCGGCGGGACTTACCCGCTCCCCCGGCTTCGTGGGATCAAGACACTCCTTACGAAATGAGTGTCTCTCACACTCACCAGATCACCGTTACGCGCCTAAAACAGCAGCGTCCGGGCTGCCTGGCGGGGGGGCGGGGGGTCTCTGTGTGCCTGCGAACAGAAGCAGCCGTGGGCGACTTGTCCACAGACCCCGCTCTCGGGTCACAAGGGCCGGAGCGACCGCAGCACCGCTGGGCAGCACCACCTCCCGCCCGCCGCGTGGCTGCCCAAGCCGCACACCTCCAGGAAACTGGGCCCTCCCCTTGCCCCTGGCGGCGTCCACGTGGTGTGGCCCTGCGGCGGGCACCCAGGCCTGCCGTGGCCTCAGGAGCTCCATGTGGCGGGTCTGCAGTTTGAATGCCACATCCCCAAGACGGCGCAGCGTGTGCAAACCTGGGCACGTAGTGAGTCCGGCCCCCAACTCTGTCCCACGTGCCCCCAGACCACGAAGATGGCGGCCGGTCCCTTCCACCTGAGGGCGCGGCGCTCATCGCTGGGTCCCCCTGAGCAGAGCTGCCGTTCCCTGCTTGAGCAGCCTCCAGGTGCGCAGCTCACGGAGCCCCCGCAGCTGAGGGCAGCTCGGCAAGACAGGTGCTGAGAGCAAGGAGAATGAGGGCCCAGGCTCCGGAGGGGTGGAGGGGCCTTCAGCGTGGCCGCGGGCAGGAGCTGGACGACAGGGGACGGCAGGTGATGGCTTACAAACGCGGGCCTTGCCACCCAAAGTCTGAAATGAGCGTACCTGAATCCACGCCGACCTGGATAGATGGCTCAGTGGGTAAATAGACACATGGGCGGCAGAGAGAGGTTCCTCCCAGGAGCTCCTGCAGACGCCCTGCCCTGAGCAGGTGAGCGAGCCCCACGCCCACATGAGGCCTGTGCCTCGTCACCTCCCCCCAAGGGGGTCGCTCTCAATGAGACACCCACCCTCCACTGGGCAGTCAGGTGCCCTCTGAGGAGCAGGGCCTCCGGGTGCTCAGTCGACAGGATGGGCTGCTGCCGTGGCCCTGACGCAGCCAGGAGAGTGGGGTCCTGCAGGCGGCTGGGCTGCAGAACCCCCTCGAGGTCCGTATGTTCCCCCGTGAGAAGGAGAAGACGCCCTTGGTGGTCGGGGTGATGAGGTCCCCGCCTTCCTGCGGCAGACAGAGCCGGCGACTGCCCTCCTCCGGCCACATGAGCCCCCAGAGGTGGTTTCTTTGCCACGGCCCTGAAGGCAGGACACGTGAGGGAAGATGGCAGGGCCTTCAACGGCCTAAGGGGAGAGCACATTCCTGCTGGGGACAGTCTCCACAACCAGGGGCCACAGCAGCCCAAGCCAGTGATGGCTCAGGTCTGCTTGGTGAGGGAGCAGAGCAGCTCCCTGGGGCTGGGGGGGCACCACGCACCCACTTGCCCCCCAGTACCTCCAGTCCCCCTGCCCCACATCCCCTGCTGGTCACACTCCCTGAGCAGCGGGTCAGTACGGAGGCATCCAGGTGTGCCCTGGGCACCACGCCAGTGCCAGGACCGGCATGCCGAGGGCTTAGGCACCAGACGACCATGGATAGGAAGCACATGGGGTCAAAATCACCCTGGGAAATTCCTTAAAATATCTACAAACCAGTGTTCTCCCCGGTGGGTGATAACTGCCCACAGCCAGGTTCCTCCAGCACTGGGGTACCCGTCATCCAGGAACACGCTTCAGGAAAGACGCCCTGCTCCAACTCTGAGCCCAGGTCAGCCCAGCCGCGCGGCCTTGGGGACCTCCGCGGAGGGGCAACGGCGCGCCGTCTAAGTCAGCAGGAGGGGCCTCGGGCTCAGACACAGCCGGCAGCTTCACCCCACGAGGAACGCCGTCCGCGGCTTGATGGCTGACGGGCGCTGACTCCCGAATGGGCGGTTACCCTCCGTGGTCTCTGGAACATCCTGGTTTCAGGGGGGTCTGCGCTGTCTCGAGCCTCCCCAGCGTGGACCGTGCCAGGAGACGCGCTCACCTCGGCAGCTTCCTGCCCTCCTGTCCGCTGCCGCCTCATCACGCCAGAAGCCAGAGCTCTGAACGCGTGGTCTTAATAAGAGATTGACCAAAACTTAGTCCTCTGAATGTGCTGGTTTCACTTAAACAAGGGGGATTGGCCTGGACCCCGGGACGTCCATCCCTCAAGAACCTGAAACAAAAGTGGGCCCAACCCCCCACCTCTCCATCTGGGTCTTTATTTTCCTCCCACCTTCTGTTTCTTCCGTTTCTGTGTCTTCTGTGCCTGAGTGGGGCCTCGCAGGGCCCCTTCTGTCTCTCGTCTTCAGAGCAATCCCGCAGAAGTTCCGAATAACCCTCACCTGGCCCCGTCACCAGGCCTTTCTGAGCGTGCCATCGGGTCATCGCCAGGGGCCCTCTCCAAGTCCCAGACTTTCCCCTTGGGACTTGTCCCCCTGCGCCCCAGGACTTTCTCAGAGAAGAGCCGTTTGTATGGGAACCCAGTTTCCTGGCTGTAGATTAATGGATCAGTTAATTAAATCATGCATTCACCGACCACGCATACCCTCTCTGTGCTGCTTTGCCCACCACCCCTGATGAGCTGGAGGCGCTGAAGCCTGGACTCGGTCACAGCGAGGGGCCCCCTCCCCAGCCGCCCCCGTTTCCGGGGACTCAGAGCCGACTGCATCCAAAGTCACCGTGAGGCCTCTTCGTCTCAAACACATTTTGCTGGTGTCCCAGTCAACCGGGGTGACGCCTGAGATTTTGTCAGGTCTTTCCACGAGAGGGGGACCTCATGGTGCAGGACGGCTGCAGAAGCCATCTGGCCGAGGGCCGCTGGGACCTGGTCTGCCCCTGCCCAGGGAGCCCGGAGCCAGCTCTCGGCGGGAGCGGAGGCGGCCAGGAGGGCACACGCGCTCGCGGGGCCGTCGCCTGGTCCGAGCCGCCTGGGGCCTCCAACGAGCGTCCTGCAAGGGAGTCGTCAGGACCGCGGAGTGAAGCATCAGCTTCTCTCCCTCCTCCTCTCGCTCTCGCGCTGCTGCTGGTGGGAACTCCAAGTCTGAGGTCAGACACGGGTGGGGGCCGTAATCCCAGCTGAATAATGATAATATTGACTCAAAGATGCTGGGTATCGCCGTAATCAGAGCACACGAAGCAGACCAGACAACGCTCTTCCCAAGCCGACGGTAGCGGCTCGCTCCTGTTCTCTCCATCTGCGATCTCGGTAACCGAGTGTCCGGGACACTCAGCCCGCGGCCAGGCGGGAGGCGCACGGCTCCTTCTCCCCGGGAAGCAGCCCCTGTGTGCACCTGACCGCAGGTCATCGAGGCGGGGGCCGAGTGCGCTTACTGCCGGCAGAGCGGGGCGCCGGGCCCCAAGTTGGTCACTGCCGCACCTGGCGCCCGGGGAAGCTCATGGCCACGGCGCCGTGCGTGGCATTTCTGTGTGGACAGAGCACAGACACGCACACCCGCACACTGACACCCTGGCCGCAGCGAGCGCCGCAGAACCGGGGGGTCGGGACACACGGCATCTCACCCGGCTGTGCAGAGGAGGTCAGCCAGGACCCCCGGGAGAGGGAGGTGGGAAGACGACCCCCGTCTTGAGCTGTGCCCCCCATCCTCCGGACGTGGCCTGACGCTGAGCCCTGCTGCCCTCCTGTTTCTCCCGTGCCAGGCGAGGGAGCGGAAGAGCCGCCGCAGGGCTCGTGGGCCCAGGAGGCCAGGCACCGCGTGGAGACGTGAGCCCGCGAGGAGCCCTGAAAGTGTGACTTCGCGAAGGGCCCGGGTCGCCGTGCGGAGTCCAACGCAGTGGAGGATGGCGGCTCACAGAGGTTTCTCAGAGGTGTGGGCGGAGGTCTGTCGAACACTAATAGCTTGTTCACGACCCAGCATGCGTGCGCCCTCCATACAAGGCTGTTTGGGGGGCCCCTTGGCACCCTTTCTTTTGCCAGAGGTCACACTTCCATGAAATACGAGCGCTTTGGTCAGGCGGCCCCTTCCAGCATGAAGCGGGACACGCGGCAGAGGTGTGGCCCGTGAAGCCGCGTGGACAGCAAGCCAGTTGGATGTCCTCAAGGCTGCTCTGGCTTTGGCATCCTCTTCCCGCTCTGGTGAGTGGGACCCCACGCGCCCAGCTGGCCAGAGACACGCAGGCTGGGGGACAGGATGGGGGCAGGCTCTCTGTCATGGCACGCCGGGCGCCTGGCCATCCTCACCACTCCGCGGTGGCCGGGCAGTACGGGACCTGGAGGAGGGGACTGCACTTCCCCAGGCCAGCCTGGCACCGTTTCGTTCCCTCTCCTCCTATCCCTGCCTCCCCTCCCCTGCCCTGCGGGCAGGAGCCTCGCCCCTGTGGCCCCCAGACTTCTTCCTCCGCTGACACTCAGAGCTACAGGCTCCGCGGTCTCCGAGGGCGGCCAAGGCGGGGAGGACGGTGTGGTCAGAGGGACAGGCTGGGCTGAGGGGCAACAGCACTGACCTGTCGTCCCTGCTGGGTCTGGTGGAAACATGGCGGCCCAGCACCCCCGCTGTCATCCCACCGCCGGCAGACGACAAAGTCAGATTCAACACTGGTCACAGCAGCACGGTCAGGGGTCCAAACTTACCATTAAATCCATAATTCTGTAAAACTGTGAATCTGGCCAACATGATGGGATGAGGGAAGCATGTATGTGTCAGCGTCCCCGAGGGCCCCTCTGTCCTGGACGTGTGTGGGCACGCGTAGGTCAGCGTCCCCGAGGGCCCCTCTGTCCTGGACGTGTGTGGGCACGCGTAGGTCAGCGTCCCCGAGGGCCCCCTCTGTTCTGGACGTGTGTGAGCACGCGTAGGTCAGCATCCCCGAGGGCCCCTCTGTCCTGGACGTGCGTGGGCACGCGTAGGTCAGCGTCCACCGCCTCTCCACACCCTCCAAGTCCGTGCCATACCTGTGTGAGCCGGGACCCTGGAGCCACCCCTAGGGCCTGAGTGCAGAATGCGTCTGTATACGCAGAGTGGGGTTTCTGTGCCAGGGCCCATACCCCTGGAGGCCCAGGCTCGAGGACCAGGGACACACCCTTCATGTTGCCTCACCCTGGAGCCCAGGGTCCTGACTGTGACCTCTAGTAGCCTCCCCACCAGGGACCTGCAGCACTTTCAGGAGAGACCAGCGAGTCCCCCCAAAGTCCACAAGGATCACATGGCTCTCCCAGGTAAAATGTTCCCCTGCTCCCTGATCACTTTCAGGGCACAGCTTGGGTCAGAGGCCTCAGGGCCCGGTCTGGGGGGTCAGGAGTCCTTGGGTCTACCCCCCCCCTTGGCCCTGCCCGAGTGCCCTCTCCTCACTCCCAGCTGAGGGCAGGGGCTGATTCCAGGATTTCCCCTGCCCTGCCCCGGCCCTGTCTGCCCCCCACACCACCATGTTCCATTCTGTTGCCTACCTACCTCCAAGCCCCTGTCCCAGGCCACCTGCAGGCCCTCCGGCCACATCCCAGGTCCCCAGGACAGCAGGTGTGAGTCAGGATCGGACTCCTCAGTGCGGGGACCAAGGACGTCTGTGTTTCTGTCTGCTCTACTGATGGAGGAAGTGGGGTGCCAGACTGCTTCCTCCCCAAAACCAAAGGGGGCCCAGAGCCCGGGGTCCTCATGGACCGTATCTCACGGCCAGCCTGCCTCCTGACCCCGTCCCTCCCCGCGCACCCTGGCTATTGGAGCTGCACCCCTGCCGAAGGCCCCGACGGGAGGCGGTCTCTGGACACGGCACCCACACTGGACACCGTTCCCCTCTCCTGAGCATTTCCGTCCGCAGCAAGGGGTCGGAGGCCAATCCTGGACGGAGCCCTGTGGTGTGTTCACATCCGCCGACCAGGCATGGCTGCAGGAAGATTGTGGGGGGACGGCTGCCCTCCTTCCAAACATGCACACCCGTCCCCCAGGGTCGCACTCTCTGGGCGATGCGCCTTGATCTAGTGGCCTGGGACGAGAGGGCTGCAGAGCCCCTGCAGGTCTCCTCGGCGGCCGCGCTCCCCGCGGTCACTCTGGGAGCCGGCTGCCGAAGGTGCCGACTTTCCAGGGTCCTCCCACTCTGGCCGCCACCCACCGCCCCGCCCCGCATACCCTCGGAGCCCAGCACCTCCTCAGGACAGTGGGCTTTGTCCTGGCTTCCGGCTGGAAGGCCACGCCCAGAGCAAGTGGGTGTCTCCCCCCAGGGGTCCTCGGCGACGCACACGTGTGCCCCTGGACCCAGCACCTCCCATCCTGACCACCCACAGCACCCTGGAAACATGCTCGGAGGCCCGAGAGCAAGGGCATCCCCCAAGCCCTACTGGTGAGAGACGAAAACACACGCACGAGGGCTGGGCACCGGATGCCAGGCCGCCATGCCTGGCGCTGAGCCTCGGGAGAGACGGAGGCAGGGAGGGGAGTCCACGCCCCCCAGACAGGGGCCCCTGGATCGGGCGAAACCACGCTTGCCCAGACGACAACTCTGTGTGCAGACACCTGCTCTCCATTTTAAACTGTTTTGAATTACATTCACCTTTGTCACGCCTATTTATTTACTTCTATGATACCAAAACTGAGAAGGAATTTGCCGTCAGACAAGATAATTGTTGACACGGCTGAAATCAGGCTAAACGTTCCCCTCTCGCTCTTGGACGGATGGCCACACACGCTCAGTCCCGTGAGACCCCGAGCAGGACGGGGCAGCCCTTCTCGGCCCACAGCGGGGACGCAGGCCGCATGCCTCCTGCCCTCCCGGCTGCCCACCCTGCCCACCCCCAGCCAGCACGGCCGACCTGACCAGTCCCCCGCAGGACCTGTCCCACTCCTCTGTAAGTCTCCACTCCCCCCATATGCCCTTCTACTCCCCAGCGACGTCACCGTCACACGGAAGGGATGGGGCCATGAGGACCAGACAGGCAACCACCGGGCCGCATCTCCGCCTGGTCAGCGTCCATGGCTGGGCACACCCCAGCCTCAGCCAGACCAGCCGCCCTCGGGAGCAATTCCAAGTGTTGGCCCATCCGCCGTGTGCGCCATGCCGCCCACACAGAGTCCTAGAGACACGGTAGAGGGTGTGCCGTGCCGCCCACACAGAGTCCTAGAGCCACGGTAGAGGATGTGCGCTGTGCCGCCCACACAGAGTCCTAGAGCCA
>PITA01035111.1:0-10848 GCA_004023965.1 Spilogale gracilis
GCCTGGGTGGCTCAGTTGGTTGAGCAACTGCCTTCGGCTCAGGTCATGATCCCGGAGACCCGGGATCGAGTCCCACATCGGGCTCCCTGCTCGGCGGAAAGCCTGCTTCTCCCTCTCTCACTCCCCCTGCTTGTGTTCCCTCTCTCGCTGTGTTTCTCGCTGTCAAATAAATAAAATCTTAAAAAAAAAAAAAAAAAAAGAGTCACTATTTTTCTCTTTCTTAGATGGAATGGCAGAGACCTAGAAAAGATATGAATTAACCAAAGTCCCATGTTAAATCTTTGACCCCTGAGTCTAATCTCTGAAAGACCATGAAGGTAGACCTGCAAAATCATTTTTATTACCCATCTGTTCATATGAAACACATTAAGATTGGTCTCTTTTGGAGAGAACTTGAAAATTGTGGTTGGGTAGTGTGAGTGGGGAGGATTTTGGTGGTAGGTGGCATAGCACTTGAACCTCAACCCTAATGCTCTTTGGCTATAAAGCCTTGGGCAAGTCATTTAAATTTGATGATCATCATATGTAGAATTGGGATAATCATAACTACTTCATAAGATTAAGTGAGTAAATGTGAGATATTCTGTTTAGAAGTATTATGATGTAGCTATCTTGTCTTCCTTGACTCCAAGAAGAACGTGCAGTAATTGGCCATATTGGAATTGGCCATATGATGTAAAGAGATAACATCTAATGCTCAATGGACAAGCTCTCCCCGTATTCTTAATGTACTCTGATGACACTATAGTATTTATTTATAACTATAACTTGGGGGCAGAAAGGAAAAACACAGACTAGTTACTAAGATAGTATTGAATCAGAGAGTTTTGTTTCTATTTTGACAGCTAAGTTCTATAGAGGCATACTTTAGTTGTCTATATTAGGAATTTATTTCTGGCACAATAGTCTATACTCATTCAGATATTTTTTCCCCCTGTATTCTGATGCTGGAATGGAAAGTGTGTCAAAAGTCTGTGTGACTAGGAATAAATTTAAAATGAATCCCAAACTGTCCGTGTATTTTGTACCTGCTTGGAACCAGGGTAACCAGTCAGGTCAAAGGGAGAATAAAAATAGTAAAAATGGTTATTTGGCTTTCAGAGGTAATTGTCTGATTTTTTTTAAATTACATTGTTTTATTTTTTCAGTGTTACAAGATTCATTGTTTATGCCCACACCCACTGTTCCATGCAATACGTGCCTTCACTACCCACCACCAGGCTCACCCATCCCCCACCCCGTCCCTTCCAAGACCCTCATTTTGAGTCCAAAGTCTCTCATATTTCATTTCTCTCCCTGATTTACCCCAATTCATTTCCTTTCCTTCTCCTACTATCCTCCATATTACTCCTTATGCTCCACAAGTAAGTGAAACCAATAGTCTGATTTTTTAAAAAACCTTTTAAGAGTTGATTCCTTTGGCATTTTGTGGATGAGTCATAGTCAGTCATGAATGTTTTCTGTATTGAGAGTGACTAATAGATACAGTTTCAAATGTCAGGGTCCATACATGGAGATTACTGACAAGGATAAACCAGACCTCAGTGCTCTCAGAGCAAGGTCAGATCACGGTACCCTCTGAAGCAGAATAAACAGAACCAGCACAAAGTATAAGAGATTTTCCCCTCATAGAAATAACCTAACCTAACCTTATCGAAAAAATCTAAGGCAGTTTATTCATGATTGGTGGTTAAACTGGGACATCTACCAGAACTCCCTAAAGGGGACTAGCATGTAACTAGTAGGAGATAGGCTATGAATTAACAAGCTATAACATGTCTGAAGGATGAGGATGCATAGAGGATGAGGACTGCATAGAGACTAGATAGTCTCTGTCTCCTACTGAAAGTATTCACTGAAGTTTCTCCAACACCAGGGAATGTGGAAACAAGACCCTCTTGTGATGGCCAACTTGAAGGACATAACTGTTCCAGTAACTGAAAGGTGCTCTTGGATAGAATCTGAAAGAATTTTGTCTGTTGCATTCTGGATGGCACATTTCATGAGACTGTCTGTCTAATGCCATTGATCCTTATCTTGTGCATACAGCTTATCCTTGGTCACTCATTTGGTTTTCTTGCTATCCTTATATCAGGGAAGGAATGACCTGGGCAACACTCTACAGTTTTCCCCCATTGCATGTGATTATTGCATCGAGTTTACAAATCAGCCTCTTTGGATTTGGAGGAGTGCAGCTTGATTCTGCAGAGCTAGATGACTTTTGATAGAACTGACAAAATTGCGTATCTTTACCTAATATGCTTGGTCAGACTGTGAGACAATCATAAGCCTATGAAGCCCTCACTGAGAAGCCAGTTTTTGTATTTCTCTGCCCTCGTCTCTGCTTCTATTTTCAATATGCTCTCTACTCAAACACCACCTGTTTTTTGGTCTTAAAATGACTCACCAGAAGGAATTTAAACAGAAGTGTGAATTCCATTGATTTTCTAAAAACAAAAAACCTATCATTGTAAACTTTATGTACACTAAACTAAGCATACCATGCTAATCAATTCAGAAAAACACCTCACCCTTAAAGAAGAAATGGTGTGGAAATCGTCTTTTTCATTTTTTTGGCTACTACCAATCTTGCTTAACGCCATCTAATTACTCAATTGTCTGGTCTCTGGGATTATGACTCTAATAACCTGCTACTTAAAAGGAATTTTGGATGAACTTTTCTCTATTATCAAATGATGGAAGCCATGGACCCTGTCCTCTTTCCTCATGGGCACGCTGTTATCTGTGATAATTTCTACTTGAGCAATGGCAATGATTGTATATATAACCTCCAGACTAGAAAGTGTGTCAAGCTCCTTTATAATCAGCTTCTTAATATGATAGATGGACCAGTATAGTATGGGAGATGCTAAGTTGTGGGTATTCTAAATAAGATTTTGGAATGAACTTCTGGGCAGTGCAATTAATCACTTCCATCCATCCTTGGGGATTATGCAATGAATGGGGGGACTGGGGTGGTGGAGAGTAGGAAAATGCTTGTGTTAGAAAGCATTAGAAATAAACCATTAGAAAGCTTCAGCTTGGTGTGGAGGGAATAGCATTAGACTGGGAATCAGTCACAACGTTGCTGTTGACTGTGCAAACTTGAACAAGTAGCTTCACTTCTTTGGCTCTCAGTTTCCATTTTGTAAAATAAGTGGGTTAATTGAAATGATTTCTATTGGATATATATTGAATAAGAGATGGAAGAAAGGTAGCCAGAGAAAAAGAAATAGAGAGTAACAAATCTCAGAACCCAAATATGCACACACTAAATAGACTGTGAAATAAAATTTAAGACCACAAGCCTGGATAAATTATTGGGAGTGTGCAGATGGGTAAAAAATTCAAACCCATTACAAGGAGGTCTGGTGCTCTGGGATCTGAAATCCTATCTGATGTGCTGTGTGTAAGCAACTTCATTTTTCTGAAGGATCCCTCATCTAGAAAATAGAGAGGCTGTGATAATTTATATGCAAGCATGAACAACATATTATTTACAGAACCACCAGAGATTAAAATGATTTCTATTCAGGCTGTGCCTCAGTAATCTCTGGCAGTTTGAAATGAGGAGGCAGGAGAGGGTGTGTGAGGCGGGGGGAGAGTGCCATGCCCACATGCTCAGTATGATATTTATCTGTGTTTCTGAGAGAATGCTCTCATATAGAAGCAGCTCAGGACCTGATCTATCATCTCGCTGTAATGTAACTATATCTTAATAGTGAGCAATGGGAAACTTGGAGCTTCATAAATACTTAATAATCACATTTGTGTTACATTGAATTATGTTCAGATGATGAATAAAATTCCTGAAGGCAGCAAGAGCAGGACAAAATGTTATGAGCTAAGAGGATGGACAAGACTCTAGTTTTTGTCCTGCCACTAATTTGCTGCTGACCTTGGGCAAGTCATTTGATAACTCTGGGTTTTAATTACTTCAACTGTAAAATATAGAGAAAGGTGAGGACTGGGATGATTTCTGAGGTTCTTTTTAGCCATGAAATTAGACTTTTATGATTCTGGTGTTGGCCATGAACCAATCCTGAATTCAGTGGTATTTCTAAAGTACTCATTTAAAACTCTGTTCAGGGGTGTCTGGGTGGCTCAGTCATTAAGTGTCTGCCTTGGGCTCAGGTATGATCCCAGGGTCCCGGGATCAAGTCCCCAATCAGGCTCCCTGCTCGGCGGGAAGCCTGCTTCTCCCTCTCTTACTCCCCCTGCTTGTGTTCCCTCTCTAGCTGTGATTCTCTCCGTCAAATAAATAAAATATTAAAAAAACTCTGTCCAAAGGATAAACTTCAGGTTGAATAAATATATCCACCCAGATGTATTCAAGTTTCTTCAGTCTTTCTGATACAACCTTCCACCATTCCCAGCCTGGTCTTTAACTAACCACATCAGCCGGCACATAATATCATTTACATTCACATTTCCAGCATTTGCTTATGATGTTCCTATTTCTACAAAGGCCTTCCCTCTTATTTACCCACATGAGAAAATACTGCATATCATTCAAAGTAATTCCATTGTACTTCCTGTATGGACATATATTGTTCCCTGGTCTGTCCTTGAGACTTCCTCATAACATGTTATAGCATATATTGATATGTTGCATATAAGATTAGTGGAGATTATATCTGTCTCACATTCAGATTGTGGCTGAAGGGAGGGATTGTGTCCAGTGCTCAGCTAGACCCATGCTTGTCACAAAGTAAGTCACCATGTTTCACCAATGAACTGCAAAGATTTTCAGAATCATGACTCACTCATTTTGGGTCCTTCTATGCCAACCTTTAGGGCCTTGCAATATGCCACATTAACCTTTTGGGACATCTTGCCCCTACTGATGTTAGAGGGGGATTCTTGTAGAAAGTTCTGAGGGCCAGTTTGAAAACTATTGATCTCTGGCCTCATATTTTCCTTCTTAATAGAATTATGGAAAGCCTAGTGCTGCTTCTGAGCTGCTGCAGACATCACATGAGTCTGACTGGCTGGATTTCACCTGGGGGAGGATATCAAAAGTAAATTCTCTCCGTATATATTAGGGATTTATGGACTGTGAATAGCACATTACTTTGAGCACTCTTCCTCAGTGCAGGAAGAGCTGTTGGCATTTTGGGTGTGATTTTCGGGTACTGCCCCAGATTGAGCACCACTGATTTAGAGGAAGATGGTCTCCCACACTGTAAATATCATTTTCTTGACATGCATGTTTCAATCCAAGATCTTCTTTACCCATAAGACTTTTTATCTGTCAACTTTGGTTTAAGACTGGGTATCAGCAACTTGAGCGTTTTGTTTTGTTTGAGAGTTATTTTTGACTGAGAAGGACTGAAAGGATAAAAAACCCATTTCTTTCTTTTGTATAGACTTTATAGTTTGTAAGGAGTTTTAACAAATATTATTTTATTGGCCCTTCTTGTGATATGAGGGGCACATTCTTTTACTTCAATTTTAAAGATATGGAAACTGAGTCTTAAAGAAGGTGAATGGTGCTGGGGCAAGTTTCATGGCCATTTCAAAGCTGAGACTAGAAACCAGGTCTCAGCTGACTCCTAAACCATCCCAGTTTCTACAAAGTATCTAGAAAATCACAGAGGCAGAAGTAGACTTATGCATTCTATAGTTGGTTTTGGTATTGGTGGGATATATAGCTAGTTTAGCAAGTCAGAAACTAGAGGGATATATTTGGTCATATAGACAATGGAATATTACTCAGCCATAAAAAGGAATGAAATCTTGCCATTTGCAACGACATGGGTAAGCTGAAGAATATCATGCTAAATGAAAAAAGTCAGTCAGAGAAGACAAATACCATATGATTTCACTCATATGTGGAATTCAAGAAACAAAACAAATGAGCAAAAGGAAGAGAGAGAGGGAGAGAGAGAGGCAAACCAAGAAATTCACTCTTACCTATAGGGAACCAACTGATGGTTACAAGAGGGGAAGTAGGTAGGGGGATGTTGAAATAGGTCATGAGGATTAAGGAGTGCACTTGTGATGAACACTGGGTATTTTATGGAAGTGATGAACCACTATATTGTATACTTGAAACTAATATTACACTGCTTGTTAACTAACTAAATAAAATTAACTAATTTAAATTAAAACTTTCAAAAAATTTAAAAATTTTAAAAAGAATAAAACAATGTATATAAAATACATAAACTGATATATATTTATTATATTATATCAGTTATTATATATAATCATATATTTGTGCAGTAAAATATATCTACATACTCAGTTGCAGTCAGAGCATTTTCAGCTTATTAGATATGACATATTAAGTGCAGGATGTCCATGAACAGATTTAGTACATGTTGAAATCTACAGTGAAACAGATGGGAACTGTGGTGTATTGTATTTATGACTAAGTTGGTAAGGTGAGCTTAATGAGAAGAAAATGAGTTTCACACATCATTTTGAAAGCTTTAGTCTTTGTTTTAACTGAATCCCACCACCAGGAAGTAACAGTCTGGAAACTCTATCTTCTCCTAACTTAAAAATGGCTAGATTGTTACTTTGAGTCAAAAAGTTAGAGACAAAAGCCAGAAGATGCCACTGAATAATGTAGATGTGGTAGGGTGACTTCTGTGGCCTTAGAAGTTGCTGAATCCTGCTCCAGCATCCATCCGTTTGTGGCAATGCAAGCTATCCATCTATTCTGGGAAAAACATAGCAGATTGGTCCTCAATGCATGCAGCAGCTTGCAAAGCACCAAAATTCAATACTAAACCATTGAAACAATTGATCAATGGCATCAATTGCAAAAGGCAAGAACTACCTTGCAGAAATGCAATGCAGATCATTATATAGGTTTATCAGATCCAGAGCACTGAAGTTCTATTTACTCTCATGATTGCTGTTCTAGCCAGAAAATATAGGAAAAATGATAATTCCTCCAGAAAAGGGGCTTTTGTGTTAAATGGCCTATAAATTATGCCCACCAGTTATTTGAGAGACCAGTGCTTTTTAAAGAGGCAGTGTGCCTGGTGATTAAGAGCACAAAGCTCTATCCATTTGGGCAGATTATTTAACTACTTTGGGACCCAGGTTTCTTATCTGTAAAAATGGGGATACTAGCATTACCAACATTGCAAGGTCATAGTAAATGTAAATAAGTCAAAAATTGTTAGCTATGGTCATGAGTGCTATTATTACTGCTGTTACTGAGTGAAGTACTAGCATGAAATGTGTACCTCTAATAAGTAATGGTGTAAAAATAAGAATCTTTTTTTCTTTTTTAAGATTTTATTTATTTGACAGAGAGAAACACAGCCAGAGAGGGAACACAAGCAGGGGGAGCGAGAGAGGGAGAAGCAGGCTTCCCGCTGAGCAAGGAGCCCGATGTGGGACTCGATCCCGGGTCTCCAGGATCATGACCTGAGCCGAAGGCAGTCGCTTAACCAACTGAGCCACCCAGGCGCCCCCCCAAAATAAGAATCTTGATTTGTTTTTTATTATGTGGGCTGAATGAGGCAGAATGTGGATAATTCAAATCCTGGCTTCATTTCATAAAACCACAGAATGTTAGAGCTCACAGGATCTGCAATGATTTAATTCAAATCTCTTATTTAAAGATGAAAATGATGAAGATAATGGCTTATATAAGGGCTAATGTGTCCCTTAAATCCTTGCCCAGGTTCTCACAAGGATTTTTTTGGTTTTGGTGCTTTTCTTCTGGCTCATAGTTCCACTCATGAAATTTCTACTTGTTGACTATCCTTGATTCAGAAGTCCTTTCACCTGGAGGCGCAAATGGAGATACTATGAAATCTAAATATATATACTTTCCTATTGCCAGTAGCCCTGGTAAATTTTGGTGGCTAAACTCACTGACCAAATAGGGATTCATGACTAATGAAAAGATGCCTGAGTTTGAAAGATGAAAAGAGCAGTAGACTGAGAGAGGGGAGGCTCAAATCTTACTTTGTTTTGCTATTAACATGGGCGATTGTTCTCAGTGCCAGTTTTCTCTGTCAAATGAGACAGTTGGGTTATGTGATTATTACAAAACATTGGCACAATAATATATTGTTTAAATATAATCTCGAATGAACAATAAAGTCTTTATAATTATGAAGACGATTTTGTCATCAGAATGTTCAAACACCTGGATGCAATTGTTTCTTAAATTTGCTTATTATTTAAAAAACAAAGAAAAATAACAATTTAATACACAAACAGGCCATGGAAGCCAGCTTGCTCATTTGTAGGACAATTTATTGGGTTGGAATATTTTGCCTTCAGCAAATGAGAATCAGTTAATTCTAGGCATTTGCTTATTGATTTTCTAGAATAAAATGATCTATTTTTCTTTCATTTTTGTCAGTAAAAACCAGTTAAAACTCTTAAAGGAAGGCCCAATTATTTCTGGAAAAGGATAATATTCTGTGATCTTCTAGACTGTGCTATCACAGCTCTCTAATTAATGTATGTGCTTTAATTCTCAACTAAGCTCCTTCTGAATTTAGGAACAATAGTAATTGCCCACAACAATCATTAAGACCAGCCAAATACTTTCTCAAGGAAATAATAAATATCTCTTTAAAGTAAAAGTGGAAAATAACATACAACTCTATTTAAGCTTTGACTTTACAGAGTTGCCTCATCACAGTGAAATGTGAGACCATCAGCTACTATGTCCCTTATTTCCTGGAGGAAGGCAGCAAGACCCAATTCTCAGAAGTCTGTCTTGGATCACCACTACCTATACTCCCAGAAGGGTTATAAGTGTGGTTGTGAGGGTAAGATTTGATGTTCTGTGCTTGTCTCCTGTTTTATTTGCTAAAGGAAAATGCCGCAGCATATATTCATTTCTTGGCTAGATGAGTGTATGGCATGAACTGACCTGGAACTATGGCCTTAATTCAACAAATATTTATTGAGCATTCCTGTGGCAGGCTATAGGAGTTCCAAACACCCATGACTACCAATATAGGGAAAACCCCTTTATAAAAAAATTTACTTTATTAAGCAAAAGATTACTTGCTATCAGCACAAATTTCAAAGCTACATTGTTAATTTTATTTCTTTCCTGAGATATACAATTATTGAAATTCCCCAAGCTAAAGAGAGTGAAAAGCAAACTCTTTTCATCTCCAAGGAGTGCATTTTCCTTCTTCTAAGATCCAAGCCCTTCCAAGAGACAAACAATTCCAATGAAATGAATAAACCACGATTCCCCAAAAAAGGTGTCTATTATTAAAACCAGCATGAGCTGCTAGATACCAGAGTTGATAATCGCACTAATTTTCCCTTTAGTAATATAATTTCATATGCAAAAAAGGCATGAGAATGGCATACTTGACTCTCATTTGGGGCTGAGAGTATGTTTCAGCTATTTCTCTGGCAAAGCATCTTATAAGTTACCATTCATATTTTAATAAAGTCTGAATAAAAGTAAATTAGGTTCCAAAAAAGGAAATAACTTGCCAGAGCTCCTGAAACTAGAGATAGAATCTAGAGCCCTTAGCACTATTCAGTTTATTTCTCCCAGGTTCTTCTGCCCCTCCCCCCATAAATAAAATTATTACTTCATTGAGTTTACAGGATTAATAACAAACAATACAGTTAAGACTCATCTAATGGAATAGCTTCCTTTGAAGGCTTATTTTCTACAATGCCTGAGCATTGTGTTAATTTTGTGTTGTAAGAGAAAAATATTTAAGTATCAAAACGATGATCTATTAAAGAAGGCATGACTATGTTTGTGTTTGTGATTTCATGACCCAGTAGAGGCCAGGTTTGGGAGTAAATGTGAGCTAAATTGTAGGAGTGCTGACAACATTGACTGCACCTTTGGCCTTTCATCTTGTTCATGCCCATGCCCACTTCCTTAGGGCTAAGTGTTCCAGGCTCCTTAGAAATTAATGGTGTCTTGATCAGAGTATGGGAAGGCTTGTTCTTACCCTCCCTAAAGTGGCACACAGAAGTTTCCACTTCAGATGCCTAGAAGAGATGACTGGCACACGGGTGGTGCCATTTTAGATAACTGCACTCTGACCTCACCACAACGCCTCTTGTTCTATAAAAGGTGTGGATTAAGGTTCAGAGAGGTTGGAGAATAGCTGCATAGTGCCTCGGATCTTCTGGCCTCCTGATCCCCCCTGTCAGTAAGTTAAGGTTCCACTTATGAACCTCAACAGATTTTACCTTAGAGAAGGGATGGTGTAAAGACTCTTTATTTGAGGTCAGAATTCCTAATGTAACTTGAAGAATTCAGTCAACTGATAGTCTTTACTTTTATTTTGGGTTAATCAATGGATGAAATAGAATTATTTTGTTTTCATCAATTCATGAGATGGGTAGAGGTTCATTAAATCATCTCCTTCATCCACCCATGTTGAAGAACATCAGTAATACTTTTTCTGTTATCTGAACCACTATTGTCATGACTGGTTAATTACTGACAATTGACTTAAAGCTATTAATTATAAAGAGGAGCTCCTGGTGGCTCAGGTTGACTCTTGATTTTGGCTCAGGTCATAATCTCAGGGTCTTGGGATTGAGCCTGCATCAGGTTTCCCACTCAGCTGGGAGTCTGCTTCTCCCTTTCCCTCTGCCCCTCCCTCTACTCTTGCTCTAGCTCATGCCCTCTCACTCTCAAATAAATAAACAAATCATTTAAAAAAACTATTAGTTGTTTAACAACCTAGAAGAGATGGATACATTCCTAGAAACCTATAAGCTCCCAAGACTGAAACAGGAAGACATTGACGATCTGAATAGACCTATATCCAGTAACGAGATCGAAGCAGTGATCAAAAACATCCCCAAAAACAAGAGTCCAGGCCCAGATGGATTCCCTGGGGAATTCTACCAAACATTCAAAGAAGAAAT
>PITA01035112.1:0-10840 GCA_004023965.1 Spilogale gracilis
AAAAAAAAAAAAAAAAAAAAAAAATATTTTCCCGTTTGCAACTTCCAAGAAAAGTCTGATCCAGCTAGCATATTCACCAACAGCTGGCAGCTCATTGGACTCCCTCCCCAACTCCACAAGCTATGTAGATGCAGAAGCCATCCCAGGGTGTTTTCTTGGTGTTCCAGAATAAGCTGTGTTCATAATTTCTTTAGGTTTCACCACTGTGGGCTTTGGGCCCCTCTTATGTGACACCAACAATTGTACTTTAGGACTCTAAAGAGTAGAGTAGGACTCTGGTGTGGTCTCTGATGTGTCTAAGAGGTGGAAAATAAGCTTTAAGTATGGTGGCTCCCCCAAAACAATAAAGCACAAGTTTCCATTGGCATTTTTGAAAACAGCTTCCTTTAAATATAACTATATAACTGTATAAACTTTTGTTTGTTTTTGGAGACAGTGTGCACACAAGTGGGGTGGGGAAGTGAGGGGGTCGGAGTGAGCAAGAATCTTAAGCAGGCTCCACACTCAGCTTGGAACCCAGTGTGGGAATCGATCTCACAACTCTGAGATCATGACCTGAGCCAAAACCCAGAGTCAGATGCTTTACTGACTGAGCCATCCTGGTGCCCTTAACTATATAACCTTCTGATTTTATAATTCAGAGTAATTTTAACCCCACATATTTTTCATGATAAAGGCTTTATAATTCATTTTAGTGTCTGAAAGCCTAATGACAACATCTCTGCTAGCCCCCACTCTTGCTTTTCAGACAAACTAAGATCTCCTTTCCCGCAAGCCCCCTCTACAAAGGCATGCCACAATGATTATTGAGGCTATGGGTTGAGCTAGACCATGAGCTTGCAATCATACTGTCTCAGAATCTACTTCTGAATCGTACTTTACATTTTGGCACCATACCCTTGTCTCATGTTCAGGCTACCCCAAAAAAGAGTGATAAAAAGACCTGTCACTATATTCAGTAAAGAATTTTGAGGAAGACACTGCCAATCTAACACTCAGTGTCTCCTACATCGAAAATGAAGTTGATTACTATATTTTCGTATTTAGCATAGGCACTAGGAATCTTAGAAATAAATATTTAACTCATCAGTAGTGAATATTTAGGATTCTCCAGTCTCTGCTTCTGGATTCCAACAAACATACACACCACCACCATCCTGCAATCATGCCCTTGTGTACTGATCTAAATTTTTCTGGTCCTGGGATTTATTTCTTTACAGCACGCCAACTTTACTTTACATATTTTTGAAAGCTAACTCTTATGTTTTGTGGCATCAAATAAATAAATATTGTCTAACGGGTATTTATATCGTTTTCCCTTTGTAACAAGAGCTGATTGAATTAGTTTCCCACTAACTTCCATGTTCATTTCAACACTTCAAATAACTTAACATCAAGCACTTAGAATTAGACTCTGCTTTATGTTGGAAAACAAAAACATGCCTGAGTAGGTTAAGAAACTTATTGAAGAGAATCAATAAGCCTAGAGCTTGTTCCATTATTAAGGTTCCATTTAAAGCTCCGATTTCACCTCAGGGAGTATGGGGAGTCAGGGAGCTGAGGTGTTCTAATTCATGGCAAAGGAGTCACTCTGCTGGATTTCTTTTTCTGTGCCACTGTCAGTTTTAGAGGATTACATAAAATTTGGGAAAGAATGACAGATGCCTGTCATTTTGAGACAGTTTTTGCAAGCTCAGCCTTTAGTTTTCTTAAACATGATTGGCAGGTGAAAGTGGAGTTCTACCAACTCATATGCTCTAGGAATAATCCGACTCTCCAAATATTTCCCATGACTGATGGGCTTATGGCTGCTGCAATATGAAAGGTGCTACAGCTCATCTCTGGACCGGCAGCCTGGGGGTCCCAGCAATAGCACCCTGAACAACAGGCTATAGGAGCTTCCGGGGTGCATGGCCAATGAAGACATAGGCCAAGTAATAGCAGTTTTGAATAACAGTCCACATAGAAGGCAGGATGTGTGCATATTTGGGTCTGGCACTCAAAGGAGGAACAGGATGGGTAACAGATTAGGCATCTCCATTTTAAAGGAAGTAAGTGTGATTCAACAAGATCTTTAAGTCTTCAAGTGTGAGAGTAGAAAGGTAGGCTAGCCAAAGACCAATCTGGAGAGGAAAAGAATAAACATCTAAAGTACTCAGTCATGATCAACTGGAAACACATACCATGTTCTCAGATAGAAGCACTCAATGTCACCGAAATCTTTCTTAAATTAATTCACAAATTTGATGGATTAACAACCAAAAAAATAGCATCAGACAGTTTTCTGGATCCATGCTCATTAATGATAACACATATTTGGAAGAAAAAGCATGCAAGAATAGTCAGAAAAATCCTGAAAAGGAAGAGTGGGGGTTGGCAGAAATGTTGTGGTTAGTTAGCCCTTTCAGATATTAAAAGTAATTACAAAAACTTTTATCATCAAAACATTGTGATGTTGATGCATAAATAACATATGCCAAAGGACAATAGAAAATTCGAATAGAGACCCAATTTTATATGGAAATTTGGTGTACAAAAAAGTCAGTATCTCTAATCAGTAGAGAAAAAAAGACTATTTAATAAATGCTATCAAAATAATTAAATAATGACCTAAGTAAGATTGGGTCTATTCCTCCTATCATGTTCAAATATATATTCTAAATGGTCAGGTGTTTAAGTGTAAATAAAATAAAATCTTTCAGGTACTAAAAAAGGGGGGATGGGAGTGAATGTCTCCATAATCTGGGTGTAGGGGAAATCTTCCTACCTTTGACTTAAAATCCAAATGCAATAAAGAAAAGGATTTATATGTTTTGTATTACAATAAAAACAAACTCCAGACAAAAATAAGTATATGAAATTTCAAAAGATGAATGGCAAATTGAGAGAGAGGTCTGTAATTTATATCACCAAGGTTTAATAACCATACTATGAAAAGAGAAAAAGGGATGCCTGGGTGGCTCAGTTGGTTAAGCATCTGCCTTCTGCTCAGGTCATGATCCTAGAGTCCAGGGATCGAGTCCAGGGATCGAGTCCCACATTGGTCTTCCTGCTAAGTGGGGTGTCTGCTTCTCCTTCTGTCCCTCATCTTGCTCATGTTCTCTCTCTCACATACACTCTCTTTCTCTCTCAAATAAATAAATGAGATATTAAAAAAAGAGAGATAGAGAGAAAGGCCAAGAAAAGTCTCACAGAAAAATGGTGAGAGACTCAAAGAGCCATTTTAGAGAATAAAAATGTCTCTTAAACATAGGAAAAGGCATTCAACTTCACCATTAAGAGACATGAAAATCAAAACTATACATATAAAATTTTTCAGATTGACAGAATTCCAAAAAGCTTGATAACATACTCTTGAAAAGTCTATGAGGGAATAGGCATTTTTATCAACTGTTGGTGGGAATACCAAATGAAAAAGCCTATGTGGAGGGTAATTTGGCAGTGTCTAGAAAAATTTCATGTACTTTTAACCTTTCATTTGGCAATCCAACTTCTAGGTATTTATTGGGATGGTACAATGGCAAAAGAAAAGAAAAGAAGAGAAAAGACAATTTCATAAGTTAACTGCAGAGATATTCAATCAACAAATGCCTGAAAATTAACCAAATGTCCATTTATAGGAGAGAGACTGAATGGATTACAGTGCATTTACACAGTGGAGTACCAAGCAGCCCCCAATCTTACCATGAAATGATCTCCAAGATAAACTATTGTCTGAAAAAGGTAATGTGGACAAAAGTATTTCTAGCATATGATCATTCACCCAATAAGAGGAAGGGATACAGATATAGAACTATTTGCTTTTGTTTTTTAAATGGAAGGATAAACAAATATACAAAAATGTAATGGTTATTTGTAAAACTGAATTAGAAACAAAAGGACAAAGGTGAAAGAGAGAAAGTGCACTTTTTGGATCTACAGCTCTGTGGAATTCTATAAATTTTTTACATGATTATGAAACACATTTAAATTTTTTAAAAAATTAAAAATAAAAATATGAATGAATAAAAGGAACACAGCTCTATGGTGGCATACCATTATTATAGGATAACACAAAGAAAGTACTTTTGGTGATTTCAAAATGAAGTACTTTGAATAGATGCAAAATAAACACAATTGTGTAAAATCCTGCAGTCCTGAATTTGGATGGAAGTGTCAATATGAACCAAGATGATTTCAACTTTAAAATAGTTCCTAGCTATATATATATATATATATATATATATATAGAGAGAGAGAGAGAGAGAGAGAGAGAGCGCCTAGAAATAAAGATTAATCCAACAGTAATGAACACCCTTTGTGCCCAAATTGTGGTCTCAAAATACCACTTCTTACTTTCCAAAAAGGAAACAGGACTCCTTAACTCCAGGCTAGAGCAGGAAATGTATAAGATGCACTGAATATCTCTTCATACCTGAAACCAAGGAATATCTTAAAATTAATTGAAAGCTCGCAAAAATGATTGATAAGTCACCTTAGACTCACTAATCTGAAAACTGGTAAATGAAGAACAATAATCACATACTTATTTAATCTTTCTTATATGAAATATATCTCTGGGTAAGAAGATAGTTGATGAGGGGAAGGTTCTCTTTAAAGAAATGTTTCAGCCAGTAAATGAAGAAGAAATGATGTAATTATAAAGCATGATTTGGGGCATCAACTTTTGATTTTGGCTCAGTCAAGTATCTGACTCTTGATGTTTGGCCAAGGTTCATGATCTCAGGGTTGTGAGATTAAGCCCTGCCTCGGCTCCATGCTCAGTGGGGAGTGTCTGCTAGAGATTCTCTCTCTCTCTACCTCTGCCCCTCCTTGCACTCACATTCCCACCACTAAATGAATAAATAAATCTTTTTTTAAGGCACTATTTTACAAAGCCCTAATGAAATAATAGATGTAGGCAATGATCATCAATAGCCATTAACATCATAAAGAAGAGCCAATATCATATTACATTGCAGTTGACAGAAATACTCATTACCACCTTTGAATTAGTCTTGCCAAAAAAATCAAAACTAAGTCTGATCAAGCCTCTAGATCTAACTACAAATTTACAGGAAAATACAGGGGACGAAGGACTGTGAAATCAGCAAAATCCGGTTTTGTTTTATAGAATAAATAACACCATTTCCTTAATAAACTGCAGAAACAGGAGGAAGGGAGCACCTACGGATTAAAACAGGGGTCAGCAAGCTATGCTCTAGAGGCCAAATGTGGCCAATATGTTGTTTTTGTAAATAAATTTGTTGTAGAACATAGCCATGTCCATTCATTTATGAATTGTATATAGCTGGTTTTGTGCAATAATATGATGCTGGAGTTGAATAGTTGTGACAGATCACAAGTCCCCCAAGGACAAATAATTACCATCTGAGCTTTTACAAAAAGAAAAAGAAAAACAAAAACAAAAACAAAACAACTTGCCAATCCTCTATTTTAAATTTTTTAAGATTTCATTTATTTATTTATATCTATTTATTTAGAGAGCAGGAGCAGGGAGGGGCAGAGATAGAGAGAAAATCTCAAGCAGACTCCCTGCTGAGTACAAAGCACAACAGGGGGCTTGATCTCACCACCCTGAGACCATGACCTGAGCCAAAACCAAAAGTTGATGCTTAACTGACTTAGCCACTCAGGCAACCCTAATATACTCTAATTAAAAACTTTAAAATGATGTATCAAATACTTATAATACATGGGCCACATTTTGATCATGATTCAAAGAGTTTGAAAAATAAAAGGGACCAGAATATGATTGTTAAAGGATATTTGAGTGAATCTGACTAGTGGGAAAGGTAAAGGTACTTGCATTTAGAAATCTGGGACTATGGGATTATATAGCACAATTGCTGCTGGGAAGCCAAGGAGAGATGCACCCAAAAAAATCCTAGTACATTCGCTAAGGAGATACGCTGAGCCACTGTAATGGGACCAATGTCAGAGGCACCATAGAAGTAGAACCCAAAACATATCCAAAGGAAATGAAATCACCGTCTCAAAGCAATACCTGCACCCGCATGTCATTTCAGCATTAATTGCAATAATCCCACCAATGAGGGAATGGATAAAGAAAATGTGTGTATCTACACAGACACACACACACACACACACACACACACACACACACACATGCTGGAATATTGCTTAGCCATAAAAAGGAAGGAAACCCTGCCAAGTGTGACAATGTGAATGGTGTGATCTCACATGCAGAATTTACAAAATGTGAACACATAAATATAGAGGACAGATTGATAGTTGTGGGGGTGATGGGTAGGGGAAATGGGTGAAGGTGGTCAAAAAGCACAGACTTCTAGTTATAGAATAAATAAATTCTAGGGTTATAATACATAGCATGGTGACTAGAGTGAACAATACTCTATTTGCATATTTTTAATAAAGATTCTATTCATTTATTTGACAGAGAGAAACACAGCTAGAGAGGGAACACAAGCAGGGGGAGTGAGAGAGGGAGGAGCAGACTTCCCGCAGGGCAGGAAGCCTGAATCCGGGCTCCATCCCGGGACTCCAGGACCATGATCTGAGCCAAAGGCAGACGCCAAGTGACTGAGCCACCCAGGTGCCTCTCTATTTGCATATTTGAAAGTTGCTAAAAGAGTAGATCTTAAAAGTTCTCATTTCAAGAAAAAAAAATAACTATGTGAAGTAATAGATGTTAACTAAAGTTACTGTGGAAATCATTTTGTAATATATGTACACATGACGTCATGCTTTCCATCTTAAGCTTGTACAAGATCATATGTCAATTACATCTCAGTAAAGCTGGGGAGGAAAACTAGAAGCCCAAAGCACACAAGCACTTCTTTCTCAAGTACTCTCCTGGAGCGAAGAAATCCAGATTGCTCTTGTCAGAGTTCCAACAGCTGAGAAAGGAGAGGGAGGATCTGGCAACTGGAGAAAGGAGCCGGCCCCAGAATGCCGTGAGAGACTGACAGGAAGCCGACAGACAGTGAGCCCTACAGACCCTGAAGCAGGCACAGAACGTTGTCTGTTTCATGTGGTGCCAAAGCCTCCCAGTTTACATTCAAACCAAAACAAAAAAAAAACAAAAAAAACACAAAAAACTTTAGGATTTCAGTCTTGGCAATCACTTTGGGTATCAAAAACTGGCCTTGTCGAAGATTCTTGGACAAAGACAGCCACCACTTAGCACAGAAGCTTGCACACACAATATTTGGTGACTTTGAATTAGAATCCTGGGAAAATAAGAACATCCTCTGACCTCAGAGAATAAATGTTCTATTTGTCACCATTTGGGCAAAAACCTCATACCATGAAGGAAATCTCAGTTCAACCTGTGGACTTCAAAATCTCACAGGGGGGCCATCTTAACTTCCAGTTCCTTTTCTCAGGGGGCTCCTGGTCTTCTTTTTTGTAGAAAACCCTGTGTTTGCAGACCAGCAAGATCCCAGAACACCCTCTGCCCTACAAAGCTGAAATAGAAAGCAATTAGCAACCAAATGGCTCCGTTTGATGATTTGGGATCCCCCTTACATTGCCTTTGATGGGTTTCTTTCTGTCAGTAGCTACAATATCACTTTCTCTAATTAACTCTGATGTTTCCTTTGAGCTTTTTTTCCTGAGAAGGAAAATCATGTTTAATTCAGAGGATCTATCATTACCTTGATGAATGGAAAATAGCTCTAAGCCACAGGCTAAAAGATAAGCAATAAAATCAAAATGATTATACCCCCCTGGTATGGCCCTATTCAGGTCCTTCCTACAGGTAGTTCCCTGGATCAGGGGTAAGTGAATTAGGGTAAGAGGCATGGGGAATAAGGGAAAGGTTAAGGAAGGTAGCAGCTTCTAGACAAAGCTTTGGTCTGAGCTACAGCGCCCAACTGATGAAACAATTAGATAACCTAAAATATACTGCTTATGGAGGAAACTCAAACCATACATCTGCACATAAACTTATGTATGTATGTATGTATGTATGTATGTATGTATGTATTTATTTATTTGACGAGAGAAACACAGCCAGAGAGGGAACACAAGCAGGGGGAGTGAGAGAGGGAGATGCAGGCTTCCCGCCGAGCAGGAGCCCAATGTGGGGCTTGATCCCAGGACTCCAGGATTATGACCTGAGCCGAAGGCAGTCGCTCAACCAACTGAGCCACCCAGGCGCCCTAGCATTTGATTTTAAAAACTGGATGGGGAAAAGGTTTTCTCACCCAGAATTCCTTGATTCGTCTCTTAGGCAAGAATTATAGTCTATCAGAATAATCTGAACATGCCAACTGCATAGTAGAGACAGACCAACCTTCCACTGGAGTGGCCACAGATGACCTAGGGAGTGTTTAACTAATACACCACTGAATTAGAAATTTCTTCACCTTGGTGTGTTACAGTTCAGGGTCCATGTCTCAAAATCAAATATTGTTCTTTCATTGACCAGGCCAAAAATATCATAGGAGTTTTGACAGCACTGGAGATAGGAGTACATTCTCCAGATCAATTTCCTGCCAGCCTTTCCTGGGCCTGGGCCAGTCCTGAATCTAATTGGCATGAAGGACTTGATACATACATCCTTTGGGGAGATGGGACTCATGCTGTGAGAATGAATGGGCCATCAGAAATGTATAATGATATGGAGGTTTAAAGATAAGCTTTTTTTTTTTTTTAGGATAAGCTTTTCTCTTGAATATTCTTTCCACCATGATCAAGTCTTCCATTTAAAACCAAACCAGTACTTCGTGGAATGGCCTCCTATTGCTGAATCCTTACCTGTCTCTATTCTTCAAATTAGAAATGACTGTTCACTGTCCTACACTTGGAGACTCAGCCACACATTCCTTCCCCAGACCCACCTGACCCCAGAACCTGTGATTTAGGGAAACTATGCACCACCATTTGGCTACAAGCCCCACTGCCAGCTCCAAATCCTCTTTCACATGTGAGCTTACCGGCTCAGGAAAAAATGAAACCATCTCCTCTCCATTTCTACATCCTTTATCCCATTTTGCTGCTTGAGATCAAATCAGTGCTTAAGCAGCCCCTTCAAATTGCTAACTTATAATGAGCTGCGATCAGCCTCACATTCTTTCCCAGGAAGGGCTGACAAGCCAAGTGAGCTCTCTCACATTCTGTACTTGAAGAGCTGCCTATTGTCAACATTTAACACTATAAAAATGTTTATTTAATGTTCCCAATTTGATTAACATTCAACCTCATTTAGCATATTATGTGAGAGGGGCTCCACGAGGCACTGTTTTTCTCTACGTTTTTTTAAGACACTTTGAGATAAGTAATAGTCTTCTGACACAAGTAAGAAAATCAAGATCAATTTTAGTCAGCTTTGAGCCAGATCATTCTCCGGTTTATTCTTCAGTCATGGAAGCATAAAGCCAAGTATCTCATATAAGCACTGCACAGAGCTGCCTGTCACTGCTTCACTGGAGAATTCCAACAGTTCCACTGAGGTCACTGAGCCGATCTCCCTCAATTCATAGCTCCCTGGCAGATCATGATGGGTCTTGTTGGTAGCCAGCTGGTTTGGGTCCAAGTCAGATAGTCCTCCAGGACCTTAATGTTATGACTTCTCCATTTTTAGTTATCAATTTTGGTTCATCTTTTAGTTGGATGGAGTGAGTCCTCATGAGTACTTTATGAAATTATATATATGTGGAAACTTTTTTTAATCTTTCATATCTAAAAATGTCTTTCTGCTATGTTCCCTCTTGACAGAGAACTTGGTTTGGTTTGAAATTCTTTGGTAAAAATGTTTCTTCCTTCAATCTTTGCAGAAATTGCTCCATAATTTGGCTTTCACTGATGTACAAGAGAACCATGGTAGCCTAAGCCTTTTTTCTTTGTGGAAACTTACTACTGTAATTTCTTGGCTCAATACTAATCAGATTTTTTTCTTTTAAAAATGTGCCTATATGTATTTTCTTCTACAGAGTTTCTATTTATGGGTGTTTTCTCCACTGACTTCTTTCAAGAACTAGTGATCCTTTCACATATAATATTTTGTTGTTTTCTTCTTTGCTTCAGGAAACTTTCCATTATGCCTTTGATTATCACTTCTCTTACTTTTGCTCCTTTACAGAATTAATTATTTAACTGACTACTCTTTATTTTCTGACCTCCCTCTGTAGGGTTGTTGTATACCAGCAGACAAGCTATGTGGGCCACCTTTGACCTGTTTTTTCTATTTGTTGAAGAGATGGTAAGTCTGTCTCCCTTAACTACAACTTAGGGATCAGATTGATGGATACAGCCTTTGTTCAACTTTAGTTCTCATTTGCCAAGAGCTTCTTGTCTGTTACAGGTTTGTTTTATTATATAAATTTCTTCTATTTTTCAGATAGTCTAAACAAATTGCAGGGTTCTTCACCTTCCAGGATGCAAAGTGTTCCTGTGGATGTCCCCATCACTACTTTCTACATAATTGTCTTCTAGAATTTGCTTTCACTGGGTTAGCTAAGGCACAGAGGTCATTATCTGTCACAGATGGGTTTTGTTTGGCCTTCCCAGTGCTTTAAAAGATAATATTGTTGAGCTATAAATACTACCCATGTGGTCTACAGATTCAATGCAATCCCCATCAAAATTCATACAATGTTTTTTTGCAGAAATAGAAGAATCCATCTTAAAGAGACCCCAAATAGCCGAATGATCTTGAAAAAGAATGAGTTGGGGAGGGTCAAGATGGCGGAAGGCCAGGTGACCGCATTTCAGGGAGTTCCCTGAAGAGAGCTGAATTCCAACAAAAAAACCACTACAAGACCACCGTGAACACCCATGAAACCAGCCTGAAATGTGATATTTCCCACTTCTGGACCGCCACGAGAGACAAAGAACATCGGCAAAAAGGTAG